>JASVEL010006031.1:0-74201 GCA_032618575.1 Nicotiana noctiflora
CTCTCTGAAGAAATTTGGTATTTCTATCACCCTGCTTTAACCATTGAACTCTAGATTTTTGCCTCCAAGATAGCTCCTCGTTTTTAGCAATCTGTTCCAGTTCCATATGCAAACCGGCCTTCTGTAATAATCATCTTTGTCAAGGTCCCTGATTTCTTGTGCTAAATCGAGTTTCAGGATCTTGTTCAAGCAATTTTCTTTTCATAACCTTCAGATAGCCCCTTGTGCTATGTTCCACTCTCTCAATTTTCCTTTAAGCAATATGAGTTTCCTGGCAAGTATAAAGTCAGGTCTGCCCTGAATATTGAAGGAGGACCACCAAATTGCTATTTTGTCTTTGAATCCCTCTGTCCCTAACCATCAATTTTCAAACTTGAAATAGGACTTACTGCTTTCCCAGTCATCACATTGTAGAGATAAAGGAGTATGATCAGAGGCAACCTTAGGAAGAACAGATTGCTTGAAGCAGTAACCTCTCGCTTTGCATTACTTTAAAGGATGATGCGAGGGCTTTCAATAACACTGCCCAATATAGATATCAAATCGAATTTTGTGATTACAAGCTTTTCTTGATGCATCTTGCCCTTAACATTTTTCTACTCATTCTTTTCATATTGCAGGAAATGATGGGACTGACCTACTTCATGTTGGATCAGTCGAGAAAGGATGGTGAATATTGCATGGAGAATGCATTTACCACATATTTAGTATGTACGCATCCCTCTTGTGTGTCAGTTATATCAACTATACTCTGGTCTGTCACTTTTACTTCAGCTGTCCTTTTAATTTCTTCACCAGCGACCACTGAAAAAAAGAAAAAAGGAAGAGTATGTATTTAAGGATTTTTAATATTTCTGGGTATAAAAGTTATTTTTTCAAAAATCAAGGAAAAGATGGTAGTATTCACTGCCACTAATTGTTTAGAAACCTATTTTTCACAAGGTCTGTGTGTTAGGCTCTTTAAGTGAACGTAGCAACTTCTGACAAAAGTTTTATTGGACTCTTTGTAGTTTATTTAGGTAATAATATTATGGATTAAGTGTTTTTCTATTATTGTTGCTGCTTCTTTTGTACTTTTTGGCTTATTATTGGGCCTTATATGATTGGGATAATATGATCTAAGGTTTTGTATGGTTTTGGTAGATCGATGACACATATTTTCTTTGCAGAAAATCGGATCATCGGGTCAGGGAAATGCTACACGTTGTGGTCTATGGTGGGTAGAGATGTTGAAGGCCAGAGATCAGTATAAGGAGGCTGCCAGTGTATACTTCCGTATCTCTGGTGAGGTAATGCCCAATTATTGACATTTTGGTGGATGACAATCTTTATTTCCTGTTCTGAAGAGGTTTATTCTTCAGGAACCCCTCCATTCAGCAGTAATGCTCGAGCAAGCATCCTATTGTTACTTGTTTTCCACTCCCCCCATGTTGCGCAAATACGGGTTTCATCTTGTTCTTTCTGGGGACCTGTATAAAAAATGTGATCAGGTGATTGTTCTCATCCAATCATGCATATAGCTGCTTAAAATGCTGTGATCATCTTGTTACCATTTTCAAAAAGTTGCTTTGATCTAGAGTATAACTAGTGCTTCTGTCTCCATTATCAGATAAAACATGCAATTCGAACATACAAAGGCGCTCTTTCTGTTTTTGAAGGAACTACATGGAGGCACATTAGAGACCATGTTCATTTCCACATAGGGAAGTAAGTTATTAACTACCTCCTTATTTTTGCAAAATCGTACTTAGATCATAATAGTCCCGTCTACAGACAAACTGCTCAAAAAAGCTGTTGATACTATTGTCCCCACGGCTACTTGTTGATGTCCTTCTTTCTCTAACTCTCTGATTGCCTTTGGTTATGGCATATCCTTGTACTAATCTAGCAAATGATCTCCTCCCTCCACTGTTACTTGTTACAATCATTAAAGATAGTTAAATGGCATTAGGGAAATAGGGGCAATGTAATAAGGTTGCCATTTTATTCAGGTGGTATGGTTTCTTGGGGATCTTTGATGTTGCTGTTAAACATATGTTGGAGGTTCTAGCTTGCGGTCATCAATCTAAGATGACACAGGAGTTATTCCTGAAGGATTTCTTTCAGATAATTCAGGTAAGCACTAGTTTTGTGTCCTGATGATCTCCTGTTTCTTGCAGCCTCTGTCTTACCGATGAACTCCCCACCTGGTTGGTTCCTGGAAAGATTGTCAACTTCAAAACAATGTTATTAGTGCACTTGTTGATAAATATTATTCTGTACAGTCAAACTGGTTATATATCACAGATCATTAGGTCACCAGTTAAAAGGTCATGGAGTTTTGGATTTACAGGTGTACTCGTTGCTTACTTTCCTTGCGGAGATTAAATTACCGTGTACCGACTCTAATATTTTGAACAATCAGGACTTAGAAACAGAATTCAGATGAAATTTATATTTAACATCCAATGGAAGTTAGATGCTAGTGAATTTATATAGTAATTCACAGACCAGAAGGAAAAAAAAAATTCTTTGATTGCAGGATGCGATGCTTCTAGATTTAAACTGAGCAGTTTAATTTAGCCCAATGTTGGCTTTATAAAATGGTAATTGCTAAAGATTGCCGAAGATAATTTGGTGTTCTAGTATTTATTAGCTTCAGCATTGCCAGAGACAATTTTCTTGACTTATGTTTTTAATTATCTAGATAAGTATCCACAATGTCGAGTTTTCTTTCTCAGTTGGGATACATATCTTAATAATCTGATCATATTATTTAGATAAGTATACCGAGAAAAAAATTTGACATGTGGAATAGTTCTCTTAATATAAATTCATAGCTCTATTTGGATTTTGACTTCAGTTAATCTTGGTTTGTAACAGCCATTTCTGTTTAATTTGAATTATTTATGGATTAGTCAACAAGTGTGTGAAACATGCATTGGTTGCTTTACAAGAGTTAACATATGTTCTGTTTTTTGTCTCATCTAGTTTTGTTGAGATTGGTTTTTTCCTCTCATCTAGTTGTGTTGCCTGTTTGTAGTAACTATCATTCTTTATCCGAAAGCTAAGTTGTCCTTGTTTATCTTTTATTTTGTAATATTCTGAAGCAAACAGGCAGAACATATGAGGTTCCAAAGCTTCAGTTACCGGTAATCAACATCCCTTCAGTCAAAGTGGTTTACGAGGATCATCGTACCTATGCATCCCAAGCAGCTGTAAGCTAATCAGAACTTTCTTTATCTTTTAGTTTTTTCTCTTTGTTTGTCGTTTCCTTTTCTTTCCGTTCTTTTGTTTTCTGGAATTTGTTAAATGCCCAAGGCCTTTTGACTTGTCACTGTGTTCTGGAATCCATGCCCAAGGCCTTTTGACTTGTTACTTCATCAGGTTTAAATTATAGTCGGCGAGTGATGTAAATTTTTGCCGCTACTTAATCATGCTTGCCTAGCCTTCCTATTCAATGGTCTCTTTCATTACTGTTGCCTTTTGTCTGCCCTTGATTATGTGTTTACCCTTAGCTTTCAGCCAGTGATCCACTGCGTTCTTCCTCATATTCTTGCATTCATGTTACTGTCACAGAATACAACAATAACAACAACAAACCTAGTGGGATCGCACAAGTGGGTTCTGGGGAGGGTAATGTGTCCGCAGACCTTACCCCTACCTTTGGAAGGTTGTGAGGCTATTTCTGAAAGACCCTCGGCTCGAGAGGAAGGATAGAAACAAGCAAATAATAACAATAAGGCCCGGAAAATGATACCAAAAATGTATGAACCGGACAAAATAGAAAGAAGAAAGCAATAGCGATAGCGATAGCAAGAGCAACAAGTAGTAACAATGACAAGATACTAGAAAACCGAAGAAACTCTAATACTAGCATTCTAAGAACAACTACAAGGTACTAGCAGACTAGCCCTAATAAACCCGAATGGACCAAAGAAACACACTATGACCTAATACCCTTCTACCCTAATCCTCGACCTCCATACCCTCATATCAAGGGACATATCCTCGGTAAGCTGAAGTCACACCATGTTTTACCTGATCACCTTTTCCCGATACTTCTTAGGCCACCCTCTAACTATTCTCATACCCGCCCGCCAGAGACAATCGTTCAGACCTCCTCACCGGGGCATCTAAGCTTCTCCTTCTCACTTGCCTGAACCATCTAAGCCTCACTTCTTGCATCTTAACCTCCATTGGGCCACGCCCACTTTCTCCCGAATATCCTTATTCCTAATCCTATCTAACCTAGTGTGCCCGCACATATATCACATCATCTTATCTCAACTACGTTCATCTTCTGGATATGGGAGTTCTTGACAGGCTAGCACTCTCCATAAGTTTTAGTGGCACATTCTCATCATATTGGACGTCAGATGCTAACCTCAATTTCATCCACCCCGCCCCTATATAGTGCGTGACATTCTCGTCAATCTCCCCGTTCCCTTGGATAATTGACCCAAGATACAGTCAGACCTCTCTATAACATCATCCCTATATAATGACCATTCACTATAAAAGCCAAGTTTTTCTTAGAATTCGATTTTTTAAGTTATATTTTACCCCTCTATAACAGTTTTTTACCTGTGCAACAAAAACCATGTTTATAGCAGAGTGCTCTATGTAAAATTACCCATCTGTAACAGCCATATCGAACCTTTAAAGTTACTAATAATAATTCTAAAAATATGCAAACAATCTTTTTCATTGCGCAAAGTTTGTTTTTTGCAGATTTGAAGATTTCCACGTGATATCTTTTCCATTGGACAAATGCCAAAAAATATTAAGATAGAAGATTTGACTTTTAAGCGCTTTAGATTGTCTTCAAGTGAAAGCTATTGGATACATTTTTGCCGAAAATTTAGTTACGATTCTTCACCAATTTAAGCGTTATATTGCTAGTAAGAGAATGAGATCTACGAAACAAGCTACAATTACAAAGTTCTTCCATTAATCTTGAAATTATTTTTCTAAGTAGCTTTAAACGTGTGCCTTAGAGTTTAAATCTTTATCATTGTTATGAATTTATTAATAATATATTAGCCTTCTTCAATATTTAACTAGTGAAACACGCATATCTTTTGTGATTTTAAATTTGAATTTTCTTATTTTTTATATGTAACATTAGAAAATAATAAAAATTGATATTTGGATAATTTTTATCTATAACGGACAAAAAATATTTAAGCGTCAAATGTTGTTATACGTGTATAACAACCATTCACTATAAAAGCCAAAAAATATTGGAACAAATGAGGCTGTTATAAAGAGGTTGACTGTACTTGACCATTCTTGGGGATGACTTGCGAGTCAAGCGTCACGTCTATTTCCTCTCCCCCGTCATGCTGCTTAACTTGCACTCTAAGTACTCTGTTTTCGTCCGGCTCAACTGGAAACCTTTAAACTCTAAGGTCTATCTCCAAACCTCCAACTTCTCATTGACACCGCCTCACATGTCATCAATCAGTAGTGAATAACATACACCATGGTACCTCCCCTTAAATATGATGCGTTAGTGCATCCATCGCCCGAGCAAATAAGAACGGACTGAGCACAGATCCTTGGTGTAACCCTATCCCAACCGGAAAATATTTCAAGTCTCCTCCCATTGTCATCACCCGAGTCTTAGCTCCATATACATGTCCTAAATCACTCTAACGTATGCAACAAGAACACCTTTAGCCTCCAAGCATTTCCAAAGGGCCTCCCAATGGACCTTGTCATACGCTTTCTCTAGGTCAATAAACACCATATGCCAATCTTTTTCCCCTGTAGTGTTCCACCAACCTCCTAACAAGATGGATGGCTTCAGTAGTCGAACGCCCTGGAATGAAACCGAATTGATTCTCGGAAATAGAGACAGTCATCCTAACCCTCACTTCCACCACCCTCTCCCAAACTTTCGTAGTATGACTGAGCAACTTGATACCCCTATAGTTGTTACGATATTGTATTATCTTTGTTCTTGTACAATGGGATCATCGTACTCCACCTCTATATAGGGTTAATTGATGTAATGACCAAAATCGAAGTTATTGGACTTAATTATGTATTTGCTTATATGTATTTAAAAATATTTTTAGTTCTTTAAAATTTCTGATACCATCTTTGTTGTTCTTCTTTCTCCGTTTTTGGGGGAACTTCAGATTCATGTAAAAGAAAGTGTGTGGCGATCGTTAGAGGAAGACATGATTCCAACATTGTCAAGTAAGAGTAATTGGCTGGAACTGCAGTCTAAAATTTTGCCAAAGAAGTTTAAAGAATCAAATATTTGTGTAGCTGGAGGTAAGTGAGATCCTATTTCACTATTGATAAATTTGAATGTCTTACTCCTGTCTTTTGCTGATGAGCTTTTCTAACCCATGGTTGAGTTTGTTGTGTCATTAAAAGAGGTTGCAAAATGCATCTGAAAGGCATAGTTTCGTCAAATTGTCTGAAATTTATAAATGGGATCAAAACTGAACAGGAATTTCCAGATCAAATCTAATACCCTGAATTCCTTGACTGACTTATGATCTGTCTGATTTTTTTAATTTATGGAATTTTCTTGTAAGGATGATAAAAGAAACATGTACAGAAGAAGAACAAGGGGGTGGTGGATTAGCAGTAGGTATTCCATATGAATTATTTTGTTTATTGAAGGGTAGAACTCGTAGTTGCCATAATAGTAAGTTCAAGACAAGTCAGGGTGATTAGCAATAGCCTCAAATCTACGAGTTTGATTTTCTCCAAGCAATACATACATTGGTTTTTTTACTTTTCTGCATTTCCTTCTTGTTAATTTCCTAATTATCTGAGTTATTCTTGCTTCATTTTTGCAGAGGCGATTGGGTTAGCCATTGAATTCAAAAATCCACTCCAAATACCTGTTTCAGTATCTGGTGTTACCCTAATTTGTGAACATTCTCCAGCAGTCTCTGAACCTAGTAAGTAGAATAGGCAGTTTAATGCCATCTTCTTTCTACTTGTCAAAAAAGAAAAATGCTAGTATCTTCTTTCTACAACTCCATGTCTGGCCCAAAATTCTCACCCTTTTCTTTTGAGAGTCAATTTATTGAATTTTGACCACAATTTTAACAACTTTATATTTCAAAAAGAAATAATTTTCCCCTGTAATAATTGTCATGTAGCTTTCAGATATCCAAATATTTTTTTGGAGCAGTGGTCAAATTTTCCTCAAAAAGCATAAATTTAAGAGTTTTGAGATGAAAAAATTACTTATTTTTATTCCTTTCCACCTGACAATGAAATTAATAAGCCTTTTCAGTTTGTTCCTTCACAAATATCGTCTCCCTTAATCAACTATTGCAATATCCCCAATTACAGTAAGTTCTATTGGGAATGATGTAGATGCGAATAATTCAATTGGTGATCAAAATGGTGAGACATCAAACAAATCAGCCACTAGCGGGTAAGTATATAAAAACTCCAGAGTTCGACTTTCCAGCTCGATTATGTATTTTTGGATGAGAATTTTATCCCCTTTACACATGCTTATCATGCTGCTCATGTTGTTTGATGCTTCAGGAATTTTACATCTGATAAATCTTTATTTACATTATCGGAGGCTGACGTTGCCTTAGGAGAAGGTGAAACAGTACTGGTGAGTTTTTGACATGTAATTGGACATGTTTATCGGGCTGCTTGTAGATTTCATTTTGTCTTTTTCTTGTCCTCTCTGTTCTACTTGGGAGGGGTGCTTAAGCTGTTATTGGTAAAGATGACATAATCTTTTGTTTCTAGTGTAGTAACATAGGCGTAATAAACATCCACCGTCTAGCTTGTAAATTTGGGGGCTCAACAAAATTCAAGTAGATGGAAGGAAGTGCTACATCTTCACTTTTGTATCCTTTCCTCCACTATTGAAGCTCTTCATTACCTTTTACATAGCTAATCAGTCAAATTGTCCAAAGCTTGGAGGTCCGAGGATTATGATTTCAGATGCAAATAGCACAAATTACTTTTCTATCTGATTTTTCTATTAAATTCGGGTTTACTATTTTTGTTTTCTACTAACAAAACTTATCTCATCAATCTTTTTGCTTAAATCATAAACTAGACTTGTCCATTGCCTTGCTCTCTGTTGTTTGCTGGTCAAACAGACAAGGCATTAGCTATACACAGAGTGCTTCCTTTTCATTCTTACATTAAACTGCCAGTTCTATTTGCGTATTTTTAATGGTAAGGAAGCAGTAATTTGCTGTATGTTGATTGCCTCTTTCCTAACTCTCTCTCTCTCTCTCTCTCTCTCTCTGTGTCTCTAGTACTTCTATATATCTTGTTTTATGATGCTTTAAGCACTGAGGATTTATGTTTTTCTTCTATAGATATTGGTTTAATCAGAATACGAGTAACATTGAAAAAAAACTAGCCATTTTGTCCATGACTTGTCTGAAAGAATTCGAGTATTCAACTCAAAACCTTAAGGCGATGAGTGGAGTAACCCAAGGTCTTTATATACCCCCTCCAGCACGTGTAACTTCATTTCGGCGTACACACGTAAACTTCAATGCGGACTTGCATAAGTGAGAATGGACTAACCAAAAGCTGGTATCGACCAAAAGTTGGTTATGATGCCGCTATAGAATTTGAGCATCCAACTCAAAACCTTTAGGCAAAGGAGGAAGTATCCCAAGACCCTTATAGATCTCTTTAGAAGCCCTTAAACAATCCATTTTGTACAACTACATAACTCGACACACTAAGGTGTTTTATGGAAAATCACAGGTCTACCATGGTTTATTCCTTTTATGCTGAGGTTGCACCTGTATGCTTAGTAGGATGCCTGTAGTTTCTTTGGTGGCCATTGCTCCTTTGTTGGGAGGAAAGATACCTTCTTTTGCAAGTGAGTTGATAACTTTGACGTTCATTTTCTAGTAATTGGGATTGTCCATCTTGGGACACTTCAATGAAGAAACCATAGCAGAGGAGTTGTTGGATTTTCTGGAGGCATTAAAGGGAGGAAAAGATAGAAACATGTAAGAGAGCGGGGAAAGAAGGGCACAAATTTGAGATAGAGTTGGGGAAGCCGGAGAGTTATGCTCTGTTTGCTCAACTGCTGGAAATTGAAGTTAATGAGAAAATTGGAGCGGCGGTTTCACTATTATAATTAGTTTTCTCTCTTTGAAGACACTTATTATGGGCTGACCCAAAGCCTTTGACCAGAGTCTTTTAAATTTCAAAATCATTATTTATTATGCAGTTAAATGTATATATCATATGTCTTTGCTAATAAATATTTCCCCAAAACAACGACATCACCTTTCAATTGCACAAAACATTAACAGTTTGAAAGGTCTGCATTTATGCATTCAGCTGCGTCTTTTTTCATGTTCTTAAAACATTGGAATGATCGTTTAGGTAGTGTCTGAGTTGATTGTGTGGGAGGGTGACTTTGCTTGACCATGTAAATTTATAAGAGGGCTAAAGAATCTTTAGATTGGAAAGCATTGTTGCTCTTTTTCCGAATTCGCAGTTGATGTCATGTCAATCTCCATTTCCTCAATAGACTTTGGGACATTCTCTGTCTCATTATGTTCTACAGGAATTGGATGGAAAGTCGTCTTGCCTCTATCATTAGTTCCGCTAGGCCTCCCTAGCCTATAGGCTTAGGTACTGGAGTCGGTCGTTGGTAAAACAAGCTCCGTTACTCCCTAGTCCCTTCCAGCCAATCCTGTTGGAGTGGTATTTGCTCAAGTCAGGTGTTCCTCTTTTTCGAAAGGAGTCTGAGGAAAAACAGAAAAAAGAGCTGTGCTATTGATTTGAAACCCCTTTTATCATTTTGTTTAAAACGGGCCAAATGGAGACGTAAATGCCAAACAACAGGGAAAAGTTTCCATCCCTTTTGTTTGTGATATGCTCTCCGTTGTGTAATTTTGGACCCATTTTACTATTTACACGCAGTTTGTTTGCTTTTCGATCTTATATTGGATATAAGTTAATTCGTTGCTAAAAATAGATTAATTTGTTTCTTGAGAATAAACAATTAACTACAGCTCATTTCCGAACTATTTGGGGTTAAATTTTTCACAATAATTTTTATGTTTAGAAGCCATATGAAAAAATTGTAGTTGTAAACTTTTCCTATTTGGAAATGACAACATAATATATTTAAAGATGTTGATCAAAGATCACTTCTTTGACTCCCAGGTATAAAAAGTTGGAACTAAAATAGGACAAGGGGAGTAATAGGTCAACACAAATCTTGGTTTACATCTTGTCTTAGAGGGAAAACAAGTCTACCCCCCTGGACTTGCAGTAGTTTTAATTTAGATGTTCATGATCCAATTCTGTAGGGCTGCAACCGGCGCTGTGGGCTAATCCACCAGGCGAACCCTGTATCTCATAACTACTGAATTACCTACCATCCACAATATTGGTAACAAAGCACTAACACAAACTTAACATATACAACTCACGTTTCGGTTTAAACCCAAGTACACCCACTAGTGAGTACATGTAGCATTACACTAGATTTCTGTATAATCGAAGCTGTTGGAACAAAAACAGAATAGCTAACTCTAGTGCCCACGATGAAAATTGGGGATCACTGATGCTAGAAGTACTAGCTGCTACTTGTTCATATACGGGTCTAAATCTGTGTGTAAAACATGAAAGTGATAAGTCTACTGACCCCCAATGAGCAAGTTGATAAATGATCACTATAGTCAGACTCAATAGAATTTGATCAATCCTATTTTCTGTTGTTAAGGTGGAAAACTGTACCAATATTCATCCTTGACTGTTGGGACAAGAATTTAACCATACTTGTACTAGTCACAATCTGTAATGAAAGTAAATTTGTTCCACGTTACACATTTCTGAATCTAAAACAAATATCATATTCATATTTTGGTGGATAATCACATCTCAAGAGTCAGAAACCATGAGCATTGGGGATTCTATTTCAGCATTCCGATCCCAACCCGATTGGCATCGGTAGGACGCATATCCATCTCACGTAGATTTACCCAATTGGCATCTGTAGGACGCACATCCATGAGCATCGGGGATTCTATTTTAACACTTACGTATTAGTGCATCTGTAGGTCGACGTAAGACATGACTAAACCATCTCAAGCGACCTGCTCTCATTTGTATCCTCAATGTGTGCTACTTATACCTCCTAGCTGATGCAGTCATTTTTTAGTAGTATGTAATCTTGTATATGGACGCACATCCATCTTAGGATCCACATCTCTGCAACACTCATTTTGTGGATATGTTGGTTTTTAGTGGCCATATGTTCACTACCATTGTTTTTCCTTTTCTTTTTCTCTTCTTTCTCTTCCCTTTCACTTGAGCCGAGGGTCGATTGGAAACAGCCTCTCTGCCCTTTCGGGTAGGGGTAAGACTTGTGTACGTATTACCCTCCGTAGACCCGACCCCACTTTGTGGGAATACATTGGGTAGTTGTTGTTGTTGAATGTTCACTACCATATAATATTGCCAATCTTATAGCTGTTTTGTAGAACTTACCATTCACTTTGTAGGCTCTATCACAAAACACCTAGGCAACACTTCCCCATTTCAACCATCCTGTTTAATTTAGGGGTAACAAATGGGCTGTTTGTGCTGGTCAAGATGGTCTAACTCTTTAGTACACTGGGTAGTTGTTGTTGTTGAATGTTCACTACCATATAATATTGCCAATCTTATAGCTGTTTTGTAGAACTCACTTTAGTAGGCTCTTATCACAAAACACCTAGGCAACACTTCCCCATTTCAACCATCCTGTTTAATTTAGGGGTAACAAATGGGCTGTTTGTGCTGGTCAAGATGGTCTAACTCTTTAGATTGGTCATTGCCCAATGCTGCACAAAGTTCACTTGGGTTAAGATGGACTGGGTTAAGATAGGCTAAACAATGGGTTGTAACTCAACCCGCCCAAATTGACCCAAATCTTTCCAATATTCTCGAACTTTTAAAGAAGCATATATAAAATATTCTCACATGTATAATAATGATTTTGATTTTCATTTTTCGTAACTATCATTCTGGAATGGTTTATGATGTTGAATTATTTTCTTTTTTTCTGTTGCTTCTTTTTTTGAAAAAGGTAACAATTATATTCTTCAGCACCCAAAAACGGGGCTGGTATCTAATATTTACAAGTACATCCCCTGAAAATCTTACAGAGAATCAAAAAGCTCTAGTAGTGATTCTACATCACCTATCAACTGTTCTTTACACCAAAAATGAAAAAGAGAAATACAAGAACTCTTGAATTTCTGTGTTGAACTGCTCTTGCCTTCAAAACATCTTGCATTCCTCTCCTTCCAAACTGTCCACCTTCCACCATTCCTTGTGACAAGTTCTTCCCCTAATATTGTTCCAGCTGCATATCAGGCCAATGGTGTCTTTGGGCATTACCCAAACAATACCAGCTAATGCTATAAAGAACTGCCAAAGTTGTCTAGTAATAACACAATGTAAGAAAAGATGCTCATTGGTTTCATCTTCCTGTTGACATAGAAAGCATGTAGAGCTGGTCTGAATACCTCTACTTTGGAGAATTTCTAGAGTGAGACATGCTTTTCTTACCACTAACCATGAAAGCAAATAACTTTGAATGGTGCTTTGATCTTCCAAATGTTTTTTCAAGGCCAAGGATAGTTGGGGTGTCCTCTGGATGATAGATAGTTGTATGCAGCCTTGACTGAAAATTTAGAGCCCTTGCCTCCTTTCCATGTAAGAGAATCCTCCGCCTCACTTAATCCTGCAAAACCTTCTAGCATTTTGAGAATCTCAGTAGCTCTAGTTACTTCCTGGTCATTGAGTAGCCTTCTGAAAATTAGGTTCCAACCCTGGGAGCTCCAAGTTTCTTCTACTGTGGCATTAGGTGAAGTGGTGAGATTGAACAGATCAGGAAAAAGATCTTTCAATGCTCCATGACCAATCCAATCATCATGCCAAAATGATATCATCTTCCCATTTCCTATCCTAAAACTTATGTTTGTTGTAAATTCCTCCCATAGATTCCTGATGGCTTTCCAATTGCCAACTCCATAAGGAGTTCTCACTCGTTTGGTGCTCCAGTGTCCTGATTGCTCGTACCTGCAGTTGACAACTTGTCTCCATAAGGCTTGCTTCTCAGTGTTGAATCTCCATAACCATTTCATTAAGAGACTCTTGTTGCAAACTTAAGTTTCTAATGCCTAGACCGCCAACTCTCTTGCTAGAGATGAGAGTGTTCCAGTTAACAAGATGGTAGCCTTTGGACTCCCTGTTGCCTTCCCAAATAAAGTTCCTTCTCAATTGGTCAATTCTTCTCCTTACTTTGGCTGGGATAGAAAATAAAGACATGATGTAGGTGGGTTGGGAGTCCAGGACAGAGCTCACTAAAATGATCCTTCCCCCTAGGGATAAGTATTGTGCTTTCCTCCTTGTAAGTCTCTTTTCACATTTATCTAGTACCCTTTCCCATATATCTGCAGCTTTGTTCTTGGAACCCAAAGATAGTCCTAAATACTTAGTTGGTATATTTCCTACTTCACAACCCAAAATGCCAGCTAGAATTGGACTGTTTGGAACTGCATTAATAGGCACCAACATGCTCTTTCTCTAGTTAACATGAAGGCCTGAGATACCTTCAAAGACTGAGAACCAACCTCAAATGCATTATCTGAGCAGATTCAGCATCACAGAGAACCAGAGCATCATATGCATACAATAAATGCAAAATCTCCATGCTATTAGTTCTGTTCTGAACTTCAAATCCCTTCAAGCAACCACTGATAGTAGAGGCTCTCATCATGCTACTCAACCCTTCCATGGCTAAAATAAAGAGGAAAGGAGATAGAGGGTCTCCTTGCCTTAAACCTCTCACTGAAGAGAAGAAGCCTTTAGGAGATCCATTAATCAAGACAGAAAACTTCATTGTACTGATACAAAAAAAGATCCATTTAAGCGATTTATTCCCAAAACCCATAACTTTCAGAATGTTGATCAGGTACCTCCAATTAACATGATCAAATGCCTTTTCGATATCTAGTTTGCATAGGATCCCTGGTTTCTTCTCCTTCTGTCTACTATCAACACATTCATTAGCTATGATGGCAGCATCCATCAATCTGTCTTCCCTTGATAAAAGCCATCTGATACTTGTTCACAGTTTTATCTATCACCTTCTTAAGTCTTTCTGCTAGAGTCTTAGAAATAATCTTGTAGATGATTGGTATTGATTGGTCTGAAATGTCTTAATTCCTTGGCTCCACTCTTTTTGGGTATAAGCGCCACGTAGATGGCATTTTAACTCTTCTAAAAAATTCCAAGAGAGTGAAAATTGGCCATAGTTTGTAGGATGTCGACTTTCAAAAATTCCCAGCATGTAATGAAAATCCCATCGAAAAACCATCAGGACCTGGCGCTTTGTCTATGGCACATAGCTTTAAACTATGGAGAACTTCTTGTTCCTCGTGAAGAACTATGGAGAACTTCTTAGCACATAGCTTTTTTTCTGTTGCTTCTTGTCTTATGTTTTGGAATAAATGTCAATTCTTGCCTAATGATTTCTTCCTCAATTTAGATTTAGAACTTTATTATTCTTTATCTTATAATACTAACAAAGATCAGAATAATAAAAAACTAGTAAAATTAGAACTTCCCACCTATCCCCAACCCACCTCCCACCACCCCAACCCCACCCTATCCTCAAACCCCATTCCCCACCCTAAATAGAAATATTATGTAAAGTACTTCCTTTTCATGTTGTAGATAGAATATTTTTTTTTCCACTTCAACAAAATAATTTTTATTTATAATGTAGAAAAGGTATTTTTTTTTATTTCAACAAACTAAGTACTTTGTTTTCATGATGTAAAAAAAAGTATTTTCTCTTCTCCAAAATGAGTACTTTCTTTTCATGATGTAGAAAAAGTATCCTTTTTTATTTCAACAAAAAGAGTACTTTCGTTTCATGTGGTAGAAAAAATATTCTCTTTTATTTCAATAAAATGAGTATTTTCTTAAAAAATATTTGAAGAGGGGGAGAGGGAGGGGGATACATGAAACATGGGGATTTGGGTAGAGGGGTTGAGGAGAGTAGCATAGAAAATTATTTTCCTAAAAATTATTTTCAACTCACTAACCAAACACTAGAATATATTTTTCGGAAAAAGGTTTTCACTTACCAGGCAAACATGAGAAAATAAATGATAAAATCACTCGTTTTCTAGGAAAATATTTTCCTTCGTACCAAACACATCCTTAGAAGCTTTAATTAAAGGGCAATTGCTATTCATGGGTCAGCTAGGGCTGAAATCATGGGACTGATTTGTGCTACTGAAAATAAATGGGTTTAGTTGGGTTGTGCCCAAACTTAGCCCATCACTAAAGTAGCTCATGCCCAACCCATTAAAAAGGGGGGGGGGGGGTGGGGTGGGGGTCCAAATAGGTTTTGGGCTACTTTTGCCACCCCAAGTTTAATTCTATGAGTAACATATCCATCTATCATTTCATTCTCTTAAAATAATGAGTCTAGATATCTAAATTGTTTGAATTTTGACACTGCAATCCTGTCTAGTTTCACCTCAACTTTGCTCTTCTCCTACTAGCTATACTTGCAATGGATGTATTTTGTCGTACCTCTACTTATCCTAAATTTCTTATTCTCTAAAGTGCTTCTCTATAGGTCAAGCCTTTAGTTGACACCCTCGTTTGTTTCGTCAATTAACATTATATCATTTGCAAATAGCATACACCATGGGACCTCATCTTGTATGATATTGGTTAGTTCATCCATAACTAGGGTAAACAAGGGGCTCAATGCCGATCCCTGGTATAGACTCACTGTTACCAGAAACTCCTCTATATATATAAAACTTGCTCAGGATAGGGTTATTACAGAAGTGCTATGTAGGAATATATTATTTCTTGGAGATGACTGTGTGATATCTAGGTTTATGGATAGGGTATAACATTTTTTTGATTAAAGTATCACTGTATGTTTCTTGTTAGCGGTGATGACCGGCTAGGTTATGCGCATTTTGTCTAATACAGGGGTAAATTGTTACCTCCCTCCAATTCAAGTATCAGGAAACGCTGGCCGCCAAGATATATGCAAGTGGGAGAAAATCACCTGGTGTTTGCTGGGATTTGAACTTTGGTCTCGAGAGCCTTTATTACCACTTCATTGATCACTAGGCCGCTCCCTTGGATGCAGTTCTATGTTGTTTTTCCAGCATCTTATACACATTTCTTGCTTTCAGCATCAGCATGAGTCTGATGTGCCGTGGTTATAGTTAACGTCTGTCATGTTAATTATCTTATTTCTGTTTCAACTTTCAGGTACAGCTAACGGTTACTCCAAGAGCAGAAGGTATTCTAAGGATAGTCGGTATAAGATGGAAGCTGTCAGGCTCTGTGGCAGGATTTTGTATTTTTGATTCGGACTTGGTCAGAAAGAAAGTTGTGAAAGGAAACAGGCAATCTAAACGATCTACAATCGACAACCTGAAGTTCTTAGTCATAAAGGTGATTTCTTCCTTCCATGTCTATGCGTTTATTACATGTGATGCAGCCAGTTTAATATGTTTTAGCATTTTTTTTACTTGGATGGCCACATTTACATTTCTATATGACTTGACCATATGCAGAGTCTACCGAAGCTTGAGGGTGTCATTCATCACCCCCCTGAAACAGTTTTCGCTGGGGATTTGCGGTGTATCACTCTGGAGTTGAAAAATCCATCTAAAATTCCGGTTAAAGTATGGTTCTTCTTTTACAGCATGTAAAGCATTTCCTAATGTCTGAACGTCAGAAATAGAAACATGGCTATGTTTTGTTTTCCCCTAAATGTGATCATCTAATAAAGATGTAGATTGCACTTCAATAGACATTGCTTATCTTAGCTGATCTTAGCAGAGCAATTGGTGCTGTTGCATTGGCTGAAAATGGGTCGTGATTCAAAAGGCAGTTTTCAGACCTTCCCTAATATTTGGGCAAAGAAAGCTCATTAGGTAGGATTCTGCAGAAGCAGAGGCCTATATTAAATTTGGAAGAGATGCATTGCCCTGGTGTTATATCTGGGAGGATATTCTATGCGAAACAGTAATTCCCAAATACAGAATCACCGAAACTATAACTAAGGCTGGCAGTGAAGTTTGGAAATGTAAGGGGAGGTAGAGATCATAGAGACTGTCAGCATTTACAGCTAAAGAAGTAGGAAGCTGTAGAGCAACTCTTGGGAAAAAAATTTCCTTCGATGCCATCACCTTCATATAAAATTTAACAATATATATTTTCTAAGCTAATAAGCAGAGTTACCAGCTAATCGACCAAACTGCATAGCTTTAATTGCTATTGTGACTACCTAATATATTTCTAGGTTAAGCACCTGATATGTCTTAATAAGAATCTGCCTACAACAAGCGATTAGGTTACAGGGTCTGATTCACCAAATTAACGCATAGTCACCGATTTAGATACATATAAATCAAGCCACCTGTGTATTCTAAATGTATACATGCATTTATTTGCATGAAGATGAACTAGCTTATATTGTTGTTAAACTCGCAATATCAATTTGGAGAGTCATATTGGATTGAAGTTAGAAAAATTTCTAGTTCTAATGATGATAGCTGTAATGTCCTGGCAGAAGTTAAAGATGAAGGTCAGTCCACCAAGATTTCTCCAAATTGGACACAAGAAAGATTTGGAAGTTGAGTTTCCTGCTTGCTTGGAAAGGAACAATCCAAGACAAAGTTCTTTGAGGTCAAAGGCTGATAAAGTAACAGATGGCATTTTTCGGTTTCCTGAGGTCAGTGTGGGCTAAAAAGATGTCAACCATCTACTTTTTAAGCTGGGATCAGATCCCTATCTTTTATGTCTTTTATTTTGTTTTCTAGGACACAGCAATTGCGGATGGAGCTCCAATCTCATGGCCTCTCTGGCTTAGGGCTGCAGCTCCCGGAAAGATATCCTTACATTTAGCAGTATACTACGAGATGGGAGACATATCAAGTGTTATGACATTTCGTACCTTACGCTTGCACTTCAATATAGAGGTTGATATCTGTTATTTGCTAGATATTGATTGTGTAGATTTGTTACTAATGTTGCCAGTTGAGATTAGTATCACAACCTGAGCACGTATTATTAGATTTACAGGTTTTTTAGTCTTCTCAGCTGGTGTGTGCATTGATCAGAAGCATGAGATGCTTTTCCAAAATTTTCTCTTACAAGTATTTGGAGTATTTTCCTTGGTGTGAAGTATCTAATATATCATTTTATAGGTACTACCATCTTTGGATGTTTCTTTCCAAATCAGTCCTCGTCCATCTAGACTGCGGGAGTTCCTTGTCCGAATGGATATTGTCAATAGGTCTAGCTCAAAAGGCTTTCAGGTTCACCAATTGTCATCTGTTGGAAATGAATGGGAGATATCATTGCTCGAACCAACAAAGGTCCTCCCTTCAGATTCTCTACTTGCTGGTCAAGCAATTTCATGGTTTTTCAAGCTCAAGGTTAGAAATGGAGCATTTCCTTGGTTTGCTTACTAATATGATGCAGTCCAACTTCTGCTTTCCAGATATATCCCCTATCTAATATTGGGATTCAATTTTTTTTTTAACTATCAAATAGTTGCTTTGGCTTTATATAAACGGAATTCAGTTTTGCTTACAGAATTGTAGATTGGTAACTGATGAAGACTGTGTTTCTTCTCTTCGCCCTCTGGAGAAGGCAGACGTCAACTTGCTTAGTGGCAGCGAAATGCTTTTTGATCTATACAGCTCTCCCTTGTCAGAATTTCACCATTATGAAAGAGTACATCAGAGAATGTTGGATCAGGTTCATTCATTATTTTGCTGTGTTCCTCAGTAATTAGGGGAAGTATTTAAATTATCTTCAATACCGATTAAGAATAAATTATTTTCATCATCTTTCCTGGCCCTTCAGTGTGGTATATATTCCTGGTTACAGTAGGGAAGTCCTCAATTCCTCAAAGGATTATTAGTTGTGTGGTTCTAGGGCGTGCAGTGGTAGTTGAACTATAAAAAAGCTGCTAGAGTACTAAATGGACAGTTGGAACTTGGAATGATTGATACTTCTGATTGCTCCGTGGTTCCGAGAAATAAATTTGTCCTATTATTGTATTTCTGAGTTCACTTGGCTTTTATATTTATGATCGTGAAATAGATGTATAGTACCTTACTATGCCTTAACGCTGTACTTAAACATTTCTTTTTATTTGACTTGGTCAGGAGCATGAAGACACAGTAGACTTTATATTGGTATCTAGATCACAAAGTGAGGAGAATAAATGTGCAAATATTTTCTCACATCACAGTTGTCACTGCAGGCAAGTGTTCTGAGATGAAATGATAAATTTATGTACGTATACATGTATCTTACTTTTTATGGATATGATCTTGTTTATTCGGTCTTACAGTGTCAGGACCAGTAGCCCAATATGGTGGACAATGGATGGCCCCCGAACTGTGAAACATGACTTTAAGGAACCTTTCTGTGCGATTACACTAAGAATGGTTGTCCATAATTCCTCTGATGATGTTGTGTCCATTCGCTGTAATCCCTCTGATTCTGCAGTCAGCTTCAGCTCATCAGGCAATGCATCTGCAGCTCCTGGAAATGAAGTAGGCTGGCACGATTTGTCATTGTCGAATGACATCAAAATCACATCCGATGTCCTGGGAGCTCGAGTTGTGAAGCCAACATTGTCTGACACAGTTCCACCATTCATTTGGTCAGCTTCAAGCTCCACTCATTTTGCACTCGAGCCGTTATCTTCTAGGGAAATTCCTATTGAAATTTGTGTGTTCTCACCCGGCACATTTGATCTATCAAACTATTCGTTGCACTGGAGTTTTTCATCCCCGAGTTATCAAGGGAACAATGGAGACAAATCGAGAGCTTTGTCAGGAACATGTCAGGGCCATCCATTCTACATAACAGTGCTTTAACAAGATTGAGAACTCGGCTTATAGTGTATTTAAGAAGAGGCAATCAGCCTGCAGTGATTTTGTAAGTTGTAAATTGTGTTCTTGTATTTACACAGAAATAGAGACGTCATTATGGAGCAAAATAAAACAAAATTTTGACTGAGCAGTAGGATACAAATCTAATTTGTTTCAGCCTCTTGGGACCAAATACGGTACCAACTTGTAATCCACCCATTTTGTGGTTTAAGAACTTGGAAGGTGAAAATTTAGTTTCTTCTTCTTCTTCTTTGGAAGATGGAAAATTTAGTTTCTTGACACTTGCATACTGTTGTTTGTAACTGAGTTTTCATATTTATACTTTGTACAAATTATTATAACTTTTCGGCATGACTACGTTTCATCTCTGTTCAATTTTTTAGTCAACATACGTGGTTGCTTACTAATATAAAAGGGTTCATGCTTTACAAAATTGCTTAATAAACATGCGTTATCCTTGTAAATGTATCAGCGATGTGTAGTAAATTTACCATATAGTCATTGATACACTAAACTTGTTTCAAGTCAAATTAGACTCCTTTGCGTAATTCGTTTCTACAATTAATTAAAACCAACACGTGTTCGTCATCTATTGAATAAAGGTCGCGAAATAGGCTACAGCATTTATGTGGATTAAATATAAAACCTATACAAATTTAGAATATGTCATAGGGTCATAAGATGTTGCAGACAATGAGAAAACTCTATAGAATAGAAGTTTAGCTGGTAATTCAAACTCAAGACTAGGATTCTTCTTCACCGAAACTTAAAAATCGTTCTTGGAGTTAAATCAAAATCCTCTCATTAAATGCGTATAAAGATCAATAATTTACAATTTTTTAAAGATTAAGCATTAGTTCTTAGATTTAAATTTTTGCTTGACACTTATCAACGGATGTTTGTCATATTTTTTGAGTTCATCGCATCTATTTTCTTGTCTTTGCGATTCAAGAGTCAAAATATGTGTCTACGACCACTAACTTGAACTAGTTTAGATAATCATTCGTAAGTCTCCACAATATGCTGAAAACCACTAACTTGAACTAGTTTAGGCATAATCATTAGTAACTAGTAAGTTCCGTAATTCCGAAACCTATTGTATGTTTTTTAAACTTGTAGAAACTCTTCTTATTAATTTGCTCTGTAGTTAGCTTTTGTTGTACATTCAAATTTCTCTACAACAAATTCGTTTGTTCCGATATTTTTTGGTTGTTATAGTGAAGTGCTATTATATAAAGCATGTATATAACATAATATAAAATTCGGTTTCAAAAAAGAACTTTGCTTTTATAGTAAATTATATATGAATGCTATTAAAGAGAGGTCTGACTGTATATGCGAGGACCCACTTGCTTCTATTTCTAGTTGACAACAATATGAAAGATCATGTAAGAAACATTACAACTTTTTTGATTCATTGCGTATGTAATTTAATGGATTTGTTGGTAGTCTGGAAAGGAGTTGGGAAGTTGGTATTCCTCTATTGAGAAGGTCATGTAGAGGTTTAATATGACATGCGCTAACCCTATATTTGTTCCTTTTGCTTTCTGTATGAGCTATAATTCGACCTTATAAAATTGAGCTTATAAATAATATATCGATCGTTCCCCTTGACCCAAATGCGCATGACAAGCATCAAGGCCGCCCCAATTGGGCGTAGACGCAATAGGTGGTAAGGCCGTCCTCGACCACAAACTATTGTTCATAGCCACCTAAAAACTCTTTTGTCGGAGACGACGCCCCACGGGTACGCCCACAACGGTTTCATGACGCGGACTCGATCCCCGAAAAAATTCAACTATCTCAGTTAAGACCTATATATACCGAGACAGTCATGAGAAAAGGGGTTCTACTCTCTCCCCATGGGGCTCTAAGAAATACAGAGTACAACACAGATTGAGAACGCAATATCAAAAATACGGAATAATAGTAGATCTATGAAAACCTGATTGTAAGGATCTAAACCTCTTCATAGAGAGGCAGATTAACCCATCATCATGAATAAAGATCACTAAATATCCCCTGTTATCTCTACATATGTCTCCATTATCTTTTTCCTTTATTTAAACTTCAGACATGTTACAACCTGCTATGATTGTCCATCTAGTTTTAATAATTGTTTTGAGTTCATAAATGTCCATAAACATCTTTTGAGCAAACAATTTGGCGCAGTCTATGGGGATTTCATAGCAAGATCGCGTAGCTTTTCTTGAAGTCAGAAACAAAGGGAAAACAACGAACAAAAGGGTTAGAAACCCAATCAGAGCGAGCCTGATTCATCCCGTATATACTCAGTCCATGAGCCTTCGCAAAAGTTGATTCAACAACAGTTGAAGTAACGCTCGGGCTACGAGCCCTCGACGCTAAGAAGTCAACCAAAGTTCAATTACGGTTGAACTGGGACTCAGGCCATGAGCCTTCGCCAAAGTAAATTCAACAACAGTTGAAGTAACGCTCGGGCTACAAGCCCTCGATGCTAAGAAGTCAACCAAAGTTCAATTACGGTTGAACTGGGACTCAGGCCATGAGCCTTCGCCAAAGTAAATTCAACAACAGTTAAAGTAACGCTCGGGCTACAAGCCCTCGACGCTAAAAAGTCAACCAAAGTTCAATTACGGTTGAACTGGGACTCAGGCCATGAGCCTTCGCCAAAGTAAATTCAACAACAGTTGAAGTAACGCTCGGGATACGAGCCCTCGACGCTAAAAAGTCAACCAAAGTTCAATTACGGTTGAACCTGGGACTCAGGCCATGAGCCTTCACCAAAGTAAATTCAACAACAGTTGAAGTAACGCTCGGGCTACGAGCCCTCGACGCTAAGAAGTCACCAAAGTTTAATTACGGTTGAACTGGGACTCAGGCCATGAGCCTTCGCCAAAGTAAATTCAACAACAATTGAAGTAACGCTCGGGCTACGAGCCCTCGACACTAAGAAGTCAACCAAAGTTCAATTACGGTTGAACTGGGACTCAGGCCATGAGCCTTCGCCAAAGTAAATTCAACAACAGTTGAAGTAACGCTCGGGCTACAAGCCCTCGATACTAAGAAGTCAACCAAAGTTCAATTACGGTTGAATTGGGACTCAGGCCATGAGCCTTCGCCAAAGTAAATTCAACAACAGTTGAAGTAACGCTTGGGCTACGAGCCCTCGACGTTAAGAAGTCAACCAAAGTTCAATTACGGTTGAACTGGGACTCAGGCCATGAGCCTTCGCCAAAGTAAATTCAACAACAATTGAAGTAACGCTCGGGCTACGAGCCCTCGACACTAAGAAGTCAACCAAAGTTCAATTACGGTTGAACTGGGACTCAGGCCATGAGCCTTCGCCAAAGTAAATTCAACAACAGTTGAAGTAACGCTCGGGCTACGATCCCTCGATGCTAAGAAGTCAACCAAAGTTCAATTACGGTTGAACTGGGACTCAGGCCATGAGCCTTCGCCAAAGTAAATTCAACAACAGTTGAAGTAACGCTCGGGCTACGAGCCCTCGACGCTAAGAAGTCAACCAAAGTTCAATTACGGTCGAACTGGGACTCAGGCCATGAGCCTTCGCCAAAATGGGTTCAACAACAGTTGAAGTAAAGCTCGGGCTACGAGCCCTCGACGCTCAAAAATCAACAAAAGTTCAACTACAGTTGAGCTGGGACTCAGGCTGTGAGCCTTCGCCAATAAAGGATCAATGACGGTCGAAGTAAAACCCAGGCCGAGAGCCCTCGGTCTGCGACAACCGGTGATCACGCCGGCATAACAAACAAAGAATGAACGGAAAGAAAAAAACAAAGGGGGGAAGATTCCCCCCCCCCATTCCAAACTAAAACAAACGGATACGGGCTATGCCCGTCTGCCTTGAAACAATAATTGTCCGAAATTAACAACAACAATCAATCAAATAAAAAATTGCCATACACGGCAACAAGAAAAAAAAACCAACTAATAATCAAACAACTGGGGGTTGCCAGCAACGCCGTCCGCTCCGATTCCATCATCACCGGCCTCCACCGCTTTGTCATCAGCTCCATCCGCGTCGACCCCAGCACCGCCCGCTTCGGCCCCGACTCCACTTCCACCAGCTCCTGCTGTACCTCCGACATTATTAGCTCCGGCCCCGATCCCTCTAAGGATATCATTGTTATCAGGCGTCGCGATGTCTAAATCGCATTCATCACGAGCCTCTCGCGCCTTCTGACGCGCCTGCTCAAAGGCCCCTTAAGTGATTAGGCCGGCTTCAAACAAATTCTTGTATATATCTCGCTGCGCTTCGGCAAAGACCCAAGCTTTACGAGAACTACCCAAACACATGGGTTGCTCCTGGGCACGCCGGTTTTCCTGCTCAAGAAGCGCTATTTGCCCCACGGCCTCCTGAGCATTCCCCTCCAACGCCCAGATCCGCTCCTCGAGGCTGGTCTCCCTGGAGGCGGCAGCGGCCCATATCGCCGACAGTTGAGAATCGTTGGCTTGGATAATACCCTCAAGCTCAGTCACTCTGGCAGAAGTCTCGACCAGCCTACGCCTCAAGTTGGCCGACTCCCCCTCCGTATCGGCAACCTTTCCGCTCCACTCCGAGGTAACCGCCGTCACCTTGGCCAAACACTGGCGCTCGCTTTCCAAGGACGCCCTCCTCGCGTCCTCTAGCTCGTCGTTCGCCTGACGCAGCTGCTCCTCCAAGGCTTCAATACGGCCGAGCGCCTGATCCCTTTGTAACTCCGCCCGCGCTAGCTCCCCGACCAACTCCTGGTTGCGAAGATCGACCCTCAAGCGCTCATCGAGCTCCCTGCATTTGAGCCGCAAATGGAGGCACCTCTCAAGAACCCAGAGGAGAACCCCGACTCGGACATTGGTCCGACGCAGGCACTCTACCTGCAGCAAAAAGGCTTGCGAAACAAAATACATATAAATGTAGAAGAGTCAGGATCGCAAACTTGAAGGAAACGAAAGACGTTACAAGGAAATAACCAGTACGGAACGCATAACTTCACGCCCAACGATGCCACCTCGTTTATTAAACTAACGTCCGCCACCTCCCTCTGCGACTGGTTCTCCACAGAAGAACACAACTGGCCCAGTAGCGGCACCATGGAAGCATCCCTCAGCAATAAATTTTATCTACGGGAATTTCGATCACCTGCGGTCTCCGGTCTGGATGAACAGTTGCGTTCGTAATCCGATCACGGAACATACGAACATCCTCGGAGTTCAGGTCGGATCCAGACGGAGACACTTCTCCTGTCGCCGCCGCCCTCGTCGACGGGGTGCTGGAATCTCCAAGATCCACGACCACCCGCGAGGGCTCGCCCGCCTCAAATCTATGGGTGGAAGACTGGGCAGTGGGGGCGGCACTCCCTTCCCGCTCATCCCAGGCCCTCAAATCATCCGGTGTGCCCATTGGAGTCCGCACCACCTCAACAATTTCCCTCGTCCCATAGGTCGGCGGAGGAGTCACAGCTACCTATCCGCCGCCTGACCAAGGGCCTATCCTCTTCATCTCGAGAAGGCGACGATTCTCAGGAGCGTACAACTCCCGACATACTCCCGCCTTCGAGCCTAGGGCGAGCAGGCGAAGGGGCAGCTACAGAATCAACGGAGACGACCCTGGGAGCCCGAGCGGCCGTAGGGGTAAAGAACCTGGCGATCACCCCATGTCGCCGAAAGACGGGTAGAAGGGCCCTGCCACGACTTACCCGTCCTGCAAGAATAGAAGATAAATCAGCATTGAATTTCGGCGACGGCCAAAGGACGGTACGCCCTGTTGATAAAAAGCAACTTACCTACAACCAGACTGTGGCCATATCTCCTCGAGAAGGACGCCCACGAGCGAATTCCCTCAGTATGCGGAAGGACAACTTCCAACCATCCGCGCAGGCCAGTGAATAGAGGCGGGGGCGACCTGTCAGCTGCGGAAACGGCCAAACGGCCGTCAGGTAAGTGAAAAGGTAAAATACAAATTTCAGGCCCCCCATTTTTCAAAAAAAATAAAAGATAACAAGAAGACTCACGAGCATGGTTCCAGGACTCCGGAAAGCCCGAAGGGGACGCCATCAGATGACTGGTCCGGACATAGAAAAATTGTTCATATTGACGAGTCTCAACCTCATCGTCCAAGGCCATCACCAATCCTTTCCACCCTCGCGAGACCATCCGAATCATGCTCCCCCGAGTCCGTTGAGGAGCGAAAAGAGCAAGGACGTGCTGGAGAGTGACCAACCTGCCGGCTAACTCCGAAAGCTTGAGCAGCATGGCCAAAAGCCTATGCACAGATGGGGTAAACTGCCCCGGACAGACGCTGTAATATCGGCAGAAGTCGACTAGTAAATTGGGAAGGGGCATCCTGAACCCCAGCTTGAGCGGGAAAGAGTAGAACACACAAAACCCCGGGCAGTCAGTGTGCACCCTGTCTCCGCGTTGGGCTAATATGATGTCAGCATGGGGAGGAATAAGCCCCTGTGCGCGTAGTTGGGCCATGCTCACCTCCCCCATCAGCGGGGCCTCGTTGACATGCTCAGCACCGCCATCCGCGGTGATATCCACCGCCAAACTATCCGCCCTGGGAAGTATATCGTCAACTGAGGGCATTCTCTCAACATCATTTCGGTCAACTGTCGGAAGCACGGGGGACAGCCCCTCGATCACCGGAGATTCTACGGGCAGCACCACCGCAAGACTGTCACGAGAAGGAAGGCCAGCCATTTTACTTGGGTCACCGGGAGGATTGGGTGAAGAACTGGGAAGTATGACTGAGAACGAGAAGCAATTATGCCACAGAAAAAGCAAGATTACCTGAGAACTTGCTAGAGAGAAAAATGATCAATAAAGCAAAGAACAAAGAAATGTCTGACATATGAGGCCCTCTTATAAAGAAAAATCGAATCAAAACCTCGGGAAACTGACAGGCGCCATTTAATGCGAATCCTAACCGTCAGAAACGGTTCGACTCTCATCGAAACCGTCACTTCCACGATTGAAATCGGGGAGTGTGCGCCGGAACACGAGCCGTCATTGCAAGTACTCCCCGTATGGCGGCGTACCAGCCAGGCCTCGCACCCTAAAACCCCCATAGGGTGGGAACGCCTTCGAAATCCCTGCCCAACGAAGAGGCATCCTGGGAGGTCGACGTGTCCTCAATCGAAAGGAGACGCCTAAACACTCATATCTGCTCATCCCGGTCCATCTCGACGTGACCGCGATAAGCAGAGGGACTATCTGTATGAGCTATAATTCGACCTTATAAAGTAGAACCTATAAATAATATATCGATCGTTCCCCTTGGCCCAAATGCGCATGACAAACATAGAGGCCGCCCCAATTGGGCGTAGACGCCATAGGTGGTAAGGCCGTCCTCGACCATAAACTATTGTTCATAGCCGCCTAAAAGCTCTTTTGTCGGAGATGACGCTCCGCAGGTACGCCCACAACGGTTTCACGACGCGGACTCGATCCTCAAAGAAAGTCAACTATCTCAGTTAAGACCTATAAATACCGAAGCAATCATCAGAAAAGGGGTTCCACTCTCTCCCCATGGGGGCTCTAAGAAATATAGAGTACAACACAGAGTGAGAATCACCATCAGCAATACAGGATAACAGTAGATCTATGAAAACATGATTGTAAGGATCTGAACCTCTTCATGGAGAGGCAGATTAACTCATCATCATGAATAAAGATCACTAAATATCCCCTGTTATCTCTACATATGTCTCCATTATCTTTTTCCTTTATTAAACTTCAGACATGTTACGACCTGCTATGATTGGCCCTCTAGTTTTAATAATTGTTTTGAGTTCATAAATGTCCATAAACATCTTTTGAGCAAACACTTTCCATTTCAAGTTGTCTACAATAGATGAGAAGATGGAGCAGATGTCTAGTGTGTCATATTAAGTGTTGTGAGTATGTTGCGCGCCCTGACATCTCATATGATGTTAGTGTTCTAAGTAGATACATGACATGTCCTGGTAGAGAACATTGGCAAGCAGTAAAGTGAATCTTGAGATACCTGAAGGGTATTATAGATATGGTCTTGGCTTTTTACAAAGACAAGCAAAGTGAATTCAGAGTTGGCTAAGTTGATTCGAATTATTCGGGGGACTTGGATAAGAGAAAATTTCAGACATGTTATGTTTTCACTCTTTCTTGTGTGTCATCAATTGAAAAGCGATACTTCAGTCTGATGTTGCTTTGTTTATTATAGAGGATGAGTGTATGAATTACGGAAGCAATAAAAGAGGTTATTTGGCTACAAGACTTGGTAAGTGAGCTTGGACTAGCTTACAAGAATATATCAAATACTGTATAGCCAGAGTGCCATTCATTTTACTAAGAATCAAATGTTCTATGGGTAGAAGAAACATATTAAAGTCAGGCTTATTTTATCCAAGACATTATATCAAAAAGGATTTTTGGTTTGAAGAAAGTGACCACACTTGATAATCTAGCTGATATGGCGACCAAGGTGGTTTTGACCAATAAGTTTAGGCGTTACCTAGAGTTGAGTGGTGTATGCAGTACTTGCTGGAGCCCTAACAAGGGTTGAGGGCTAGACAAAAAGATGTTGTTCATGTTGAAGAAAAGAATTCAAACCAAGGGAAAGAATTATCAATTGTGTCTTGAATTTATTTTCTTGTATTTTTAGGAAACCCATAGTCCCTATAGGTTTTTCCAAACCCATAGTCGCTATATGTTTGCGAAACCCATTGTTATAAGAGATTTGGGAAAGAAAAACATATTGTCCTTGTAGGACTAAAAAAAAATTATCCTCTTATATGTTTAGACAACTTTGGATCTATATATAGGGATTCAGGTGAAAATTCTTTGTACTTTTCTACTTTTCTCATTAATAATGGAAACTTCTCTCCCTCTGCCTTGAGGATTAGGCTTAGCTTTGTTTTTCCTTCTCTATTTGTTTTATGCGTTTTTTGATTTCTGTTGTTGTTACAGATCTGTTATCTATGAGTCGAGGGTTTCCCAGAAACAACCTCTCTATCCCTTCATGGTAGGGGTAAGGTTTACGTATACTCTACCTTCCCAAGACCCCACAAGTGAGATTCTACTGGGTTGTTATTGTTATTTATTTTTTATGTGACTGTGTACTAGTTAACCCACGATCTTCCATAATAATTAATATCCGATCTAGCTCGAATTTCTACATATAATCTAGAGTTAAGATGACTTCATCATCTTCAACAAAGTATGACACGGATAAATTCGATGGAGAATTTAGTTTTAGACTATGGAAGATTAGCATTCGTTCCTGGTGTTACAAGGGATATGGAAGACAATTGATGGGATTTCCTAAAAAGATAAAGAGTCAAAGAAGGAAGAAAAGGAGAGGGCTTTGAGTGAGAACTTCATGAGCATTACAAATATGGTTCTTTGGGAAATTACTGAAGAAACTTATGCGGGAAAGGCATAAAGCAGCTGAAAGATATGTATTCTAGGAAAATCGCTAACAAACCGTTTCTACCTGAAGAATAGGTTGTACAGTATCCATATGAATAAGGTACACACGTTAAAACTCACTTGATATGTTTAAATTAATTATAATGGACTTAAAGAACGTTGATATCAAACTTGATAGTGAGGATTGAGTCTTGATAATGTTATACTATTTACCACCATCTTACGATACTTTTGTTGATATGTTGCTATAAGGGAAAAATAGTATTTCACCGGATGATATTGATATATACTAAAATGTAAAGAGTTACAAAAGAGTTTCCCAGAAAGCAGAACTGAGAGCGAGGGTCTCGTGTATAAGGAAATAACCCAATAGACGGACTTCAATAGAAAAATATTTACTACTAGATCGAAGTCTAGAACAAACATGTAGTACTTCTATGATTTGAGGGAACAACATCACTATTGGAGGGATTATCCTAAGCTGAAAAAGAATAAAAGAAAGCAAAAAGTAGATAATTCTATAAATATTATTGACAGTGGCACAAACTCTGATGATAATGATATAAAAAGTAAATATTATGCTGCGAGTTCCAATCATAGGCAAAATAATTGAGTTCTTGATACTAGTGCAAATTTTCACATGTGTCCACACACGAATTAGCTTGCAACTTGCAAGCAAATAAGTGACACTATCTACTGGGAAATGATAATCCATTATTAGTAGAGGAGATCGATAACGTCAGATTGAGAATGTTTGATGGAATTATCAGAAATATTGAGTGTTGGATTCCTTGAACGAAGAGAACTTTTATTTTTCTTTCGAATTTGGACGAACAAGAGTTTAAGTTCCACTCAGAGAATGGAACACTTTAAGTGTGTAAAGTCTCTATGTTACTCGTAAAAGTTAAGCTCCATTCTCAACTGTATTATCTTCAACCTAGTGTAGTTGAAGAGAAAGCTACTGTAGCTACATAGGGTGATCTTAATTAGTCTCAGTTGTAGTACTTACAACTTGGTGATATGAGTGACGAGAGATTGTCTTTGTTGAGAAAGTGAATTTTGTTGGATGGATACAAAAATTAAGATTTGAATCTTTGTGAATGTTGTGTGTTTGTTAAACAGACAAGTGTGAAATTTAGCAAGAAGGTAGAGCACAAGTCTAGAGACAAATTAGACTATAAACATTCAGACTTGTTGAGTCCAAATAGAATTTCCTCGAAGAGTGGTGCCAACTATTTTATGACTTTAAATGACGATTACTTAAGAATGGTTTGAGCGTATTTTCTTAAATAAAAAATTAAGGCATTTTTGACACACACACACACACACACACACACACACACACATATATATATATATATATATATATCCATTCCTATTTACAAAACGATAATACAATTTTTTTCATTATAATCCCCAAAAATAATTATTATAAATGCAACTAATTTTCAACCTCATTCTCAAAAATGTACAATCCTCATCAAATGTCATGACCCAATATCCCATCAAGTTGCGATAGCACCAAACCCAAATCACTAGGTAAGCCAACCTACATGTGATACAACAATAACGAGAAATTATCAATAAATAATAAATAAGACTACGAAAATAAATATAATTATCTCAAATATTGGTAGTACAAGTCATGAACCACTAAGATTCAGATTCACAAAGCTGGTATGAAAAATAAATACAACATCTATTTGAAGTTTACGTAAACAGAAATATAAGCCCTAAACTACCATAAACAAGAGGTATCTTGAATACTGAACGTTAGTATGTCTTCAATGCTAGCCTTCGTGTTCCATATATACTTAGCTCTAGAATTTGCACATAATATGTCGAAGTATAGAATGAGTATAGCCGACCCCATGTACTCAGTTAGTTTCTTGACTAAACTCGTTTAAATAGTGATGAGACTTTTAAGTAAAAAGATCCTCAGTTTGTATAACCTGTACAACTCAATGACATGTATAATACAGAGAAGTACCCAAAGAGAGAGTCACAGAACAACGGATCTCAATAACAAAGATTCACAACTGCGGCAAAGGTAATAAACAAGATTTGTCAAATAAATAGATCAAGCAAATACAACTTGTACCAACTCCACACATAAAGAGATATGCACCAAGTAGTGTGTGCTCAAATACTCATACATAAATATAGAATGTTTGTACATAACATAATCCAATTCCGTATCAATATTTAAATACCATATTATGAGTCTAACATTTTTATATATGTAGATAACTTTCTTTTTACAACAACCCGACACTTCCAAATATCCTATATCTCACTAACAAGTCTCATATGTATATAAAATTCATCAACTAGCTTATTTAGATGATATATTTGTATAAAACATGTAAAAAAGCATGAACATGCACAAAACATCATTTGAATGGACAAGATTCACCTTTATACTAAATAAGTCATCACGTAGGATCCCACATTATAATCAACTAGAAACCCGTCGGTTTTCACAAGCTGTGTGTGTGCCATCAAGAGAAAAACATGAGAGGGCGACTCCATGGGATGGATCCATATCCATATGGCCCACAAACAAATCTCGTGCCATAATAATAACAATGTCATTATATCTGTACGATAAAGACCTCGTGCCATTTTCAAATCGATCCGCTCAATATTGATAAATTGCTTGTACTTCATCAAGAGAGAAACATGAGAGGACGATCCAGCTAGAGGGATGGATCAGTGTCCACACGCTGTACGGCAAACCCCCCATTCTATAACAGTAATAATATCAACATATCTTCACGTCAAGTGTGCCATTATCACATCACAGTCACCACAAGACAAAGATCTCATGCCAAATTAATAACAATATCACAATATCCGCACGATAAAAAGACCGTGCCAAATAAATAACAATATCACAATATTCTCATGAAAGAAACCTCATGCCAAATCAATAACAATATCACAATATCCTCATGGAAAAACCTCGTGGCATAACCTCAGTCCAGATCTGAGAACTATATGTGCATATGAATAAGAGATAAACATATATAGTGCACATGAACAGAGAGATAACCATGATGGGTGTATGCATGAATACAAAGGATGATCCCTAGGCAGGATATATGTTGTATGTACGCATGACTATGGATCTAACACATAATCCATTGAAATAATCATCATACCTAATTAAGCATCAAAATTCAAATCATAGTCTTTAACATGGTTAAGAAAATTCAAGCGGTCAAACATCAATTTAAGAAATAACGCAAGAATAACAAGTACGGATGTGTGCTCATAACATACTTATGACTACGTCAAAAGCAAGTATAACAAAAATCTCAAGAATAGCTCATCACGCTCAAAATAGGGTACAACTAGCCTCAACATTAACTCTAGCATGGTTTATTGTGCTCACATAGTCAATCAACTGAGTAAAATATAGAACAAGTAGAACACATAACCAAACATGACATAAAGTAGTCTAGAATCTACCCCGTGAATGCCTATGGCACATACATATACGCTCGTCACCTCATGTATATATAACCCCACATGTAGCAAATAATACCAATTATTAAGAAAAATTCCGTCAGCTAAAGCTAGGCAAGACACTTACTTCATCTAGGATAGTCTTCAACCTTAAACTACATAAAAAATTCATTCTAGCCCTCCATTCACGCAAATCCAAGCCAAACATCATCCAAAAGTCAAACAATGCCACAGAAAGTGATCCCAATTCAAAAGCTTCTATCTTTGGTAAATTCTCAAAAAGTCAAAAAATGTTAACTCATACCCGCGTGCCTGAAATCCGGCACCAATACCAAATTCCGATGATCCATAACCTCCTGAGTTGAAATATATAATAGGTTTCAAAACAAAGTCTAAATCAATACTCAAATTCTCAAAATACACTCTCTTAAAGTGTAAACAAAATCCCCAAGTTTCTTCTCCAAATTCCATGTGTTTGGGTGCTTATAGTTCATGTAGATTCTTGAAATAGTTCAAAAGTTCGCAAATATGGAGTTTGCAATTGCAACCAAAGGTTTGCAACTACGAAATTGCAGCACCAGCAATCCCAACCTCAACTGAAATGGTCCGAAGCCAGCCTGAAACTCATTCGAACATCACGAACACAAACCACATAATAATTTCAATCATAAAACTCTACGAACCTACTCGCCCATTCAAAACACAGAAAGGAAGTTATATTGACCCGATGTTTACCGTGGCCAAACTCCAAATCCTTAGCTTAAATAGTCTCTCAACCATTAACCCAAAATACACCCGATCCCCTCGACACCACTTTCAATCATACCAACAAGTAAGAAATACTATACCAGGAGTCCTACCCCACTCTAATCGAGGAAACTCCAGCATGGCTAATGTCATAACCTAGGCGTGGCAATCTAAAATAACGATAAGGTGACAACCAATCCATGCCAAAGATCATATCAAACACCATATCAAGAAGTAGAAGATCTACCCTAGTATCATAGCTCTCGATTGTGACCAAACAAGCATAATATTCCTTGTCTACCATAATAGAATCCCCGATATACGTAGACACATAAACATGAGCACTTGGAGAATCATGAGACATATCCAGATATGAAGCACAATAGGATGACACATATCAATAAATGGAACCCGGGTCAAATAGAATTGATGCATCTCTATGGCAAACTCGAATAATGCATGTGATGACCGCACCCAATGACTATGCCTCAAGTCAAGGTGGGAGTGCATAAAAATGGGGCAGAGCCCCACCACTTTGACCTCCGCCTGTCGGACGACCTCGAACTGGCAAACCTCCACCAGCATCACCTCTAGCTTCCGGACCACCACCTTTAGTTGTCTGACCCCCGTCTTTAGTTGTTTGTGTGTATGGTAGAGCAATCAGAGCCGAAATTACGGAACGAGTACCCTTCCCGAAAAGATAGGGCAACAACCAATCAAATGCCCAATATCATATCAAAATCCACCATACTGAGTAGTAAAAAGTCAACTGTAATTTTATAACCCCTGATAATGACCAAACATGACCGATAAATACAATCTAGAATAAATGAAAAATCATACGAACGTAGACACATATACAAACACTCAAAGAATTATGGGATATATCCAATACAGAGAAAAGTAAGATGACACATACAAATAAATGGAATGCGTATCACATAAAATTGATACATCCCTATGACAGGTCGAAACAATACCTGTGATGGCAGCATCAGATGTAACAGTCTCGGTCCTACCTGGAAAAGCATAGAAACAGGCCTAGCCTCCCCCTCAGGAATGAACTCTACGTGTCTAACCTCCACCCCTATCTGGTGGTGCAGAGGGAGCAAAAACTGGAGCAACAACCATAGTATGTGGACCTTGTGGAACCCGTGGAGCGGGTGGAGTCTGTGGAGGTGCACCCCTCCTAATTTTGGGACACTCCCTCACTATATGCCTGTTATTACTACACTCAAAACTTTCTCTCTACGAGAGTGGACGCTGAAACTGAGTCTGACCCGGTTGACTAAACTGACCGCTAAAGACAACCCGTGTAGGAGGTGTACTGGAAAGTAGTTGTGCCCAATAGGCGACCTGAGATATCAAAATAGGTGGAGCACTCTGAGTGGCTGGAAGTGGTGAATAAACTGGTCGACCCACATAACCTCTACCATGATAAGTTAAAACTGAAGCAGGAGAACTACTAAATCCTCCGGAATCTTGGGGCCTTTTAGCCTCCCCATCCGCTCTCTCCTGCCAGCATACACTCCATCCTGGGAGCGATCTCCATAACTTATAAAAATAGAGTATCTGTCTCTAACTCCCATGCCATACTGAATTTTAAGGCCATAACTAAGCCCCTCCATAAATATGCAGATTCGCTCTCTGACTATAGAAACCAAAGTAGGTGCATGACGAGACAACTCATTAAACTTGATGGCATACTTCGACACCATCATAGTCCCCTGATGCACCTGCTCCAACTTTGTGCTCCACACGTCCCAGAGGGTATATGGGATGAACTCCCTAAGGATCATACTAAAAAATTGAGTCCATATGAGTGGCACTACATCAGCTGGACTACCCTAATCATAAGCTTACCACCACCTATATGTTGCCTTTGACAAATGAAATGTAGTAAATGCGACTCTGTTCACCTCCACAGTGTCCATGGTGCGGAGAATACGATGGCACTTCTTTAGAAAACCATCTACATCCTTAGTAACATCGCCACTCAAAGTAGGAGGATCATACCTCTTGAACCTCTTAAGTCATCCTCTACTCATCCTCTGATGCCTTTGGACTGACCTCAGGCGGATCGGAATAATGAGTTGTGCTCGCATAACTCCCGGGATCTGATCGACTAGATTTGCTGCTCTGGAGTATGGGCTGCGAGAGTCTAAGCTCCTGCCTCAGCCTGAGATGTAGCTGGTGCAACTGGGATCAATCCTACTTGAGCTAAAGTACCAAACATACTCAAGAATGTGCTAGAGTCTCTTGAAGTCCAAGGGTAGCAAGAGGCGCCCCGGGTGCTTGTCCCCCAACTGAAGCTATAGGTGGATCCTCAGTCATTACTCGGGTAGGTTCTCTGGCTGTAACACGTGCCTCTCCTCGACCTCTACCCCTACCTCTCACAACTCTAGTAGGGGCGTGGTTGTGTGCTCATTTGATCCAGTAGTGCGTGTCCTCACCATCTTTGGGGGAATAGAAAGACAAAGGCTCAAACTTTTCTAAATCAACAAATCTGTATGATTAGAAATCAAAGAAGTGGAATTTCTTAATAGTTTTGTAGCCTCCCGAAGATAAGTGTAGTCATCTTTATACTGATATGCTAGACTCTACTAAACTTTCTTTTGACTCTTAGAACCTATAAACCTGGCTCTAATACCAACTTGTTACGATCCCATAATCCCACCTTTGGACGTCGTGATGGCCCATAACCTCTAAGACTAGGTAAGACTAACATACATTAAGAATTTAGCAGAAATATGATTAAGATATAAAATTAAGCTGATAGTTATCATAATAAAACAAAAACGGAACAACAGTCATATAATCCCAAAACTAGATATCTCTAAATACAATACCGTGTTGATATGAAGATAAATGGTAGTAAAGACAATATCAGAAGATGACTCCAAGGCCTGCTAGCGCCAAGCAAGTATACCTTGAAATTTTTGAAACGTCTTAATAACTCACTAGCATCCAGCATGGACAGAAGTACCTGAATCTCCAAAAAAATATACAGAACTGTAGCATGAGTACACTACAACGGTATCTAGAAAGTATCAAGTCTAAACTTGATGGAGCAGTGACGAGGTCAGGTCAAGACACCTACTAGACATAGAAACCCGAACAACATATTAACATAATCTAATAACAGGAAGTCAAAGTAGCAATTGACAACAAAGTAGATTATCAGTATAAGGTTAACAATGGAACTAAGAGAACTAACGCCAGCAAAAAGAGTGAAAATATGATAAAAATAAAAAATTATCAAATACAGTCAAAATACAAGTGAAATGAGTTAAGAAAAAATAATAACTGTTCAAATCAACAAGATGTTCCAACATAGAATGTACAACAAGAATCACATTGAAGTACCATGCCTCATATTATATTTCATAAGTCACAAATAAGAATCTTTCTTATTTCCCCGCGTGAGCCTTGCATTTATTTTTAAAAATATTTTTCCCGAATTAGATTCATGCGCTTTAGCCCGCTTATCTCGCCTTGTAGTTTCAAGTAATTCCCTTACCAGGAACACGCGCATAAATCCCACCTTATCTCGCAGGATGCACATCAATATCGCCCCCTTTATACCCTCGCATGCGCATTGCATCACAATACAATAATCAACTCGAACCACACATGTCTGTATGCCACGACATTAGCCAAAACATCATGCCAACATCACCACAAGACATAGCTCACGGATCAACCACAATGTGTACAAGAATCTCAATGAGAATAAAATAAATGAAAAATAACTCAACAAGGAAAGATATTTCAATAATCAACAACTTCAACCAAAAAACGTGTTAATAGATCTCAATAACTACAACTTCAATAAACTCGACAATTAAAGGTATTTTCATGAAATGTCATCTTCAACTCAAATGCATAACATTAGCTCAACAATAAAAAAGATGGCATGAAATATCAACTATGACTAAAGGCATGAGAATAACTCAACAATGATAGAGATAGCAGGTAATAAAAACTACTACTAAATGCATATTAGAGTAACCTTAACAATAAAAAATAGAAAATGTAATACAACTTCGATTAAAACATGTAAGAGTAAACTTGACAACAAAAGATAGAACAAATAATAACAACTTCAATTAAATGCTTATAAATAACCTAAGATTCTAAATTGGTCAACTTTTACATATAAGCCCGTGCACCCCTCGTAACCCCATATACACATCTTTCACATAATTCAAATAGTACAGCTAATCTCAATCCTAAGGGGTAGTTTCCCCACACAAAGTAAGGCAAGGTATATACCACAATTAGGTCAAATAAACACTCAAAAATAACTTTTCCCTTAAACTTTGCCTCTGCACGGCTCAAATATAATTAAAAATGACTTAATATCACCAAACAATGCAAGAGAAATAAAATTTGATTAATAAAGCAAAGATCTTTACAAAGTTCCCCAAAGTCAACAAAATTTAACTTCGGGCCTGCCCGGTCAAAACCAAGTCTAATGGTAGATCTCGACTACCCATAACTCCACGAGTCCATATATGTATTTTATTTTCAAATACAGTCCAATTCAACTCTCAAATCTCAAATTTTTATTTTTTAAAACATGAGGAAAATTCCCAAAAATTCTCTTGGATTCTTATCAATTAGAGGTTAAAACTCCAAAATAATCATGTAATATAATTGAAAATTGATCAAAATCACTTGCCCAATAGTTATAGGTGAAAATCCCTCTTCAAAATTACCTTATACTGAGTCTAGCATTCTAAAATATGAAAATGAGACTAAGCCTTTTTGTTCAGGTGCATGAGTCACAATTACGATCCTGAATTTGCAATTGTAAACCCTCGCAAATGCAACCAATGACTCGCAAATGCGGTGCCAAACAACCTAGAGAAATCTCGTAAATGCGACACAGACTTCGCAAATGCGAAGTTTGTCCCTACCGCAAATGCGACCAAATGGCTGCAAATGTGAACTTCTAATTGTGAGTACAACATCCCATTTGCGATACTTGAATCCTCCCTGCTTACTTCACAATTGCGGTGATGGTGCTCGCAATTGCGATACCTGAGGCACCAACACACCACCAACCTGGAATGAGTTCAAACCAACCCAAAATACGTCCCAAACTCACCCAAGCTCTGGTGGCTCCACACCAAAAATCTATACAAGTCTTAAAATATCATACAAACTCGCTCGCACGATCAAAATACCATAATAACATCTGAAACCACGAATCGGACATCAAAACACATGAAATTCAAGAGGAAACTCAAGAATCTCTAAAATCACAACCATGCGTTCGATTCCTATCAAACCAACTCGAAATGACACAAAATTTTGCAAACAAGTTTCAAATAGTAAAACATACCTAATTAAGCCCCAAAATCAAATTTCGAGTCCAATAGCCATAAAGTCAACATGCGGTCAAACCTACAGAATTTCTAAACTTTTAAATTGTCAACTTTTGGCAAAACAAGTCAAATCAACCTAGGAACCTCCGAATTCAATTTTGGGCATACGCTCAAGTCCAATATTACGGTACGAACTTATCAGAGCCAACAAAATACCGTTCTTAGGTCGCTTTCAAAAAGTCAAACCTAGATCAACATCCCAACTTAAGCTTCTAAACCAAAAACCAAATGGCCCAAATCATTCCAAAACTATCCGAAGCGAAACCAACCATTTCCGCAAGTCATAAAACCACAAATACACATACGAAAAGCTTCAAAAGGAAAAATATGGCTCAAATACACAAAACTATTGATCGGATTGTTACAGCTCCTATGTGCAATTCTGCACAATTCATACAGTGTTTCTGCATACCACATTTGGAGGCTTGAGGATTATAAAAATCAAATGAAGAGCAAATGGAGCAAGAAAGGGCGGAATCTTACTTCTTCGCAGTAGGGGTGTGCATTCGAATCGGTTTATCGATAAATCGAATCGATTATTTGTTATCGGTTCATCGATAAACGAAATCAAAAAAATCGAAACCTTATTGAAACGATAACGATAAGCATATGTACAAATCGATAATCGATAAGTAATTATCGATAAGGGTCAAAATCAAATCGATAAATCGAATGCACACCCCTAATTATTTCATCTACCACATTTAAGGAATGATCATATTTAAAGCTTAAGGGAATGAAGTTCAAATTAATGGAAAATAGAATTAGCAATGATATATATATATATATATATATATATATATATATATATATATATATATATATATATATATATATATATATATATATATATATATATATATATATATAATGTAGGAGTGTTGGCATATATTTGATCTCTTACTTTAGTTTTGTTGCATGTGTCCGTTGACACAATTTTTATGTTATAAACAATGTTCGTCATATTTTAGCTTCTTTTTGTCCATATTAGTTAGGCGTGTTTATAGCGATATACTTTCCGTGGAATCCCACAAATTTTCTTATTATTATAATCGATAACCGAATCGATAAGCCCCAAAAATTTAATAAATCGAAATCGAAAAAATCGAAACCTTATTGAAATGATAACGATAAGCATATGTACAAATCGATAATCAATAAGTAATTATCGATAAAAGTCAAAATCGAATTGATAAATCGAATGCACATGCAGAATTTAATGAAAGTGACTTTCCAAACACCTTCTAACCAATTGTGGAAGATCATGCAACTTACTAGCGCGCATTTTTTGGATATGTCTTGGAACGAATCAAAGGTCTAGTAAACAATTTGAGATCATCTGCAATGTATTTCTCTTTTTCGAGCTATCCAGATGATATCACTAATAATAAAATGTTTGTTTAGATTTAGATATTTTAATTTTAAAATAAATAAACAGAGCTTAAGCACCTTGTCGTCTACAAATTTCATTCAAATTGAAAAGGATTTTGAGAGACATGACAAATAAATCAACGTACTCGTTTAACATAGGCTTGCACTATCACATAAACAAAAGCTTATTTGTTTGGCCATAGCCATCGTGGCTTTGTTCTAGAAAACAATCCCTTTCTAAGAAATTTCTTACCTTTGTTGCTGCCTTATATATTTAATCCTTAAATTGGAAAAAGTATATTAGACAAACGCGTTTTTTTCTTTCCCCGTTTAGACATTTCCTCCAACGCTTAGAACATTATCTCTTACTCAAAGCATTTTCTTGTACTCCTTCTGTTTTAAAAAACAATGGACCTTTTGTTGTTGGGGGAGTCAAGATTTTTTTTTTAAATCATATTTTTTTGCAAATAAATTTTAAATTATTTGAATTATTGACTATTTTGATTTATAATAATCTTTATGCAATTTCTAAATTAGTAAATTTTATTTCATAAAATTAAAGAATTTATTTCTAAATTCACACTGAAAATTAGTCATATTGATCCTCATACTCCAAAAAAGTTCAAACACATTAAAACAAAGGGAGTATATATTAAAACACACTGGGTTTGAGCTAGTATGTAACATGCGAAACTTTAATCCAAATTTTGTAATTGTATTAAAAAATTTATTTATGTAATAAGTATAAATTATTAATATAAAATATAATAACTTAAAAGTACTAAAACTGAAAAACATAAAATTCAAATCTAAGCTTTGACTCTGCACCCAACCCCAACACACCCTCCCTTCAGACCCACTGCATGTCAACTAATTTTTTGACAATTCCCCTGCTTCCCTCACCATCCCTTCTCCGCGAACCCAACGTTATTACATGGCTACACTTATCCCCAACCCTCTTCTGTATCAAATTACCATATAAAATTTCTCTCCATATATACTACTTCATCCGTTTTAATTTAGGTGAATCTATTTCTTTTTAGTCCGTACAAAAAAAATATCACTTTTCTTATTTGAAAATAATTTATTTTATGCAATGATTATAGCCGCACAAAATATATGTGCCTTATTTTACACCACAAATTCAGAAGCCTTCTATCTTTTCTTAAACTCCATACCAGATGCGGCTCAACCCCAAGGCAACTAAAGCCACCGCTTTAGGCCCCCAAATTTCACTATTTTAGGCCCCCAAAAATATAGGGCCCCAAATTTTATTCATATTATATATATAATAAGTATATTTTAAATAATTATTTCTATAATTCTTTATAATGATAAGTAAATCTTGTGATAAATCATTTACTATGTCATTAATTATTATGGTATTGTTCCCAATATTATGTTATTTTATAGGAAGAATTTGATTGAGCTATAACAGATAAATAACATTAATATTTTTGCCTCCAAATGCCTCTAATAACGATTTAGCTTTAGGCTCCGCACTTTATTGAGTCGCTACTGCTCCATACTCAATCAAATAAATTCACATAAATTGAAACGAACGAAGTATAAAATTTAAGAATGTCACATAAATAACATATGATTAAAGTAACTCATAAAATAATCTCAACTTGTGAACATTGGACGAAATATATTTTCTTCAATTTCTTTCGCCCCTTTTAGTACTTGTTATCCGTGCTCTTAAATACTTGTAACACAACTAAGTTTTTTTTTAATGGTGAGAGATTATATGGTAATTGAATTCTTTGGAAAAAAGTTAACCTCCTTTTCTTAAGGAATAAGGTTTTCTTCTCCTATAAATAAAAGACTCATTCCCCAATTATATCAGTTCTTGAGAATAAGAATCTACTATTTTAAAGTCATACATATACTCGTATATTTATCAAATGTTAAGATCATTTGACTTTTCTCTTCCTTATTTTTACCAAGTCATGAGATAGTAGTTGAATCAGACGACCTATTTGACGATTCTTCCAGCCTGCCAATTGCCATTCAACCCACGACTTCAATTTCTCAACCCGCGTCTTCTTCTTCTTTCCTTCCTCTTTCTCTTCCACCTTTACAAAACCTCCTCCATATTATTCCAATTCACCAATTAACGAAAACTCAAATCCAATCTCAAAATGAATGATCTATTTTCAGGTTCTTTCTCTCGTTTCAGAGCTGACGATCAATCCGATTCTCACGCCATAGAAATGGGAGACATTACTGGCGGAGTCAATCTCGACAAATTCTTCGAAGATGTTGAAGCCATTAAAGACGAACTCAAAGGTCTCGAGAAACTTTACACCCAACTCCAAACTTCCCATGAAAAGAGCAAGACTCTTCACAACGCTAAAGCCGTTAAAGATCTAAGATCCAACATGGATAATGACGTTTCCATGGCATTGAAGAAAGCCAAATTCATCAAAGTTCGTCTCGAAGCCTTAGACAGATCCAATGCAGCGAATCGAAGCCTCCCTGGATGTGGGCCCGGAAGTTCATCTGACAGGACGAGAAGTTCAGTTGTGAACGGATTGAGGAAGAAACTTCAAGAGTCAATGAATCAGTTCAACGAGCTAAGGCAAAAGATGGCGTCTGAATATAGAGAAACAGTTCAACGACGATATTATACTGTCACCGGAGAAAATCCTGATGAAGCAGTTCTTGATGCACTCATATCTACAGGTAATATATCTGAGTTGTAATTGACATAATAGTATTATACTCCTTCCGTCCCAATTTCAGGTTCAACCTATTAGATCAAATCAACAAATACATCATAAACTCAAACCATTTAAACTTGGACGAATTAAATACCCGACCCGTTAGATCACATCAATAAACGAGTTACAACTCAACCTATTTAAACGACTTGAACAGGTTACTGAAAAATGAGTTTGATTTTGACTCTACAGGTCAAAGCGAGACATTCTTGCAAAAAGCAATACAAGAGCAAGGGAGAGGACAAGTGATGGATACAGTTATGGAAATTCAAGAAAGGCATGAAGCTGTGAAGGAATTGGAGAGGAATTTGAAAGAACTGCACCAAGTATTCTTGGACATGGCTGTATTGGTTGAAAGTCAAGGAGCTCAACTTGATGATATTGAGAGTCAAGTGAATAGGGCTAATTCTTTCGTTAGAGGGGGTGCTCAGCAACTGCAAGTGGCAAGGAAGCACCAGAAGAACACTAGAAAATGGACTTGTTTTGCTATTATTCTTCTGCTTATCATCATTTTGGTGGTGGTTCTTTCTATTCAGCCATGGAAGAAATGAGAGAGAGCTGGGAATTTGTCTATGGTCAAAGGTCATTGCTTTCATCTGGTGGACCCCTTCAATGTTTTGAATATTCTAAATTTTATATTTTATTATTTTAGCCGTGCTTATTATTTTGTGTTATTTTGGAATATATTTTTTTTGTTTTTAATGTGGGGAAGAGTAAATTGGATGGGGATCCATGTGCTATTTAGAGAAATACTTGGAGTTCTCTTTTTGTAATTATTGCTGTATGTAGAGTATAATTCTTTTTCTATACTGTTGGCAGGTTAATTTGTTTATTTGATTATATTCTCATTTAGATTTAAGTTATTTTTTTCTTGTTTATCTTGGGTTTTTCTGAATTGATGTTTCTCGACATTTTGCCTCACTTGGATTTAAGTAATGCTTTTCGGGTAATTTACCTTCATAACAACAACGGCCAGTAAATTGATATTTATTGACATTGTATTTCTTTCAAATGCATTTGATACCTGAGAGACTGAGACAAACACTAATTTTGCTGAATTATATCCTAGTAAGCCCAGTTTTTTAATTATTACAAATAGATCATACCACCAAATTATTAATGAGATAATTGGATTATACCAGACCATAACAATGGGTTCATTTTCTAGACAGTTAAAAATAAGAGAGAATATATTCAACCTTATCTTCTTCCAACCCACAAACTCGACATATAGCATCCTACAATGATATATGTTAATTTGCACTGAATTAATCTAATTATAGATGATTTATAACATGCAAGAAAAATTAGCAATGGATTTTTGGTTTCATGAAGAAGGAAAGAGAGAGAAAGATAGCTCTCACTCTTCATCCTTTTCATTATATACGGTTATCTAAGTCATTTTATTGACCTAGTTGGTTATTAACTTCAACTAATCATCAAATGACACCCTTAAGTTTTACTATTTGCATATTGATCCTAACTACCAATCAACAGATAATTTCCACACCCCCCCCCCCAAGCTGGAGGGTGGAAAACGTTGAACAACCCCGACTTGGACGTTAGTACCCTGTGTTGCTCCAGCTCCTAACCCTTTAGTCATTACATCCGCGAGTTGTTCCTTAGTGGGAATGTATTGAGGTTTAATCAACCCTTCTTTGATATTTTCTCTCACTAAGTGTCAATCAATTTCTATGTGTTTTGTCCTCTCATGGTAGATTGGATTGGCTGCAATTTGCATAGCTGCCTTGCTGTCACAATGCAACACCACTGGCTCCTTTATAGTCAATCCTAGCTCTTTCAACAAGCCTACTAGCCAAACCAACTCTGAAGTTACTGCTGCCATACTTCCACATTCTACCTCAGCAGAACTCCTGCTTACAGTTGGCTGCTTCTTTGATTTCCATAAGATCAGTGATTCTCCTAGTTTAATCACATAACCACTCACAGACCTTCTTGTATTTGAGCAAGCTGCCCAATTTGCATCACAATAAGCTGTGAATTCTTCTATTGCTCCTTTCTTCAACAACAATCCCATTCCCGGTGATCCTTTTATGTATCTAACCACTCTCAATGCAGCATCCAAATGTGATTTCTTTGGATTCTGCATGAATTGGCTCAAAGCCTGAACTGCAAAACAAATATTTGGTCTTGTAATAGTGAGGTAGATCAGCTTGCTAATTAATTTCTAATAGCTTACAATGGCTTGTAGCTCATCATCACCTTTAACTCGTGCATGCTTATCATACTCAACAGTTGTCAACTTGATGTTTTGTTCCAAAGGAGAACTAGCTGGTCTTGCACCACTCATTCCACCTCCGAGATCAATTGAAGTGCATACTTCCTTTGGTTCAGCACAATTCCCTTATCTGATCTCATGAGTTCAATTCTGAGGAAGTATCTTAGTTCACTAGATCTTTTAACTTGAAATGTTCGTGTAGGGTTGTCTTTGCCTCCTCCACCAGTGCATTGTTGCTCCCAGTAATCAGTAAGTCATCTGCATATACAAGGATGATTACCAAGTCTGCACCTGTCCTTTTTGTAAATAGGGAATGATCATAGGCACTTTGTGAGTATCCTTCATCTATCAATGCATCAATTAATTTGATATTCCATTGCCTTGATGCCTTTTTAAGGCCATAAAGGGACTTGAGTAGCCTGCAGACCTTAGGCTCCCCTGCTTATGAAATCCCTGAGGTAATGCCATGTAAACTTCCTCATACAAATCACCTCGCAAGAAGGCATTATTAACATCCATTTGTGACAAAAACCAGCCTTTAGAAACTGCTATATTGATCACAGTTCTGATTGTCACCATCTTGGTAACATGTGAAAAGGTTTCATGATAGTCCAAACCTTTCTGTTGTGGGTATCCTTTTGCCACCAGCCTGGCTTTGAACCTCTCCACCTCATCATTATCTTCTAGTGCTTGAATCTCCTGTTGTATTGCCTTTATCCATTTATCATCTTGTGTTGCTTCCTGGAAATTCCTTGGTTCTACTTGGGCTGAGAATGAGCTAAGATAACATTGGTAGTGCTCTGGAAGGTGGTCATAGCTTAGATAATTTGTAAGTGAATAGAGACAGTCTCCTCTTGGTTTGCAAGAAGTCACATAATCCTTGAGCCACATTGTTAGTCTTTGTGTTCTTGTAGATTTCCTAGTCTCTGTAGTTTGTTGTACAATTGATGGCAGTTGTTCAGGTATCTCCTCTGTATGATCTGATTGTTGTAACTCTTCATGTTCTTGTTGTTGTGAGGTACTTTGTCCATCCCTCTCATCTGAGCTCACCATCTCCATGTCACCACTTGTTTCATTTAATGACATATTTGGTGAAGTATCTATCTTTGCTTCAACTGCTATTCCAGGATCATCATCAACCATAGATGTCAAGATAGACTGATCTTTTATGGTTGTTGCTGCACCAGTATCAGGGATGAATATGCTCTCATGCTCCAAGGGTAAGCCTTTGAAAAGGAATATGTCTTCTCTGAAGCTTATATCCCTGCTTACCAAGAACTTATTTGACTCCAAGTCATACAGCTTGTACACTTTCTGTACTTTAGAGTATGCAATAAACACTGATTTCAAGGCTCTTGCTGCAAATTTGTCCCCTCTTGACAGTGTACTAGCATAACATAAACATCCAAATACTCTAAGGTTATCTATCTTTAGTGGTTTTCCATAAAGTCTTTTATAGGGTGACTTACCACTCAACACTGCAGTGGGCATCTTATTGATTAAGTAAACTGCAGCTTTCACACAATCTCCTAAAATCTAGCAGGTATGTTGCTTTAAAATTTCAATGCTCTTGCCACCTCCAATATGTGTGTATATTTCCTCTCTACCACTCCATTTTATTGTGGAGTGTAGGTACAACTTCTCTGATAAACTATTCCCAAGGATGCAAGCAATTCATTGCAGTTTTTATTGAAAAATTCTCTACCATTATCGGATCTCAACACCTTTATGGAAGAATTAAACTGATTTTTCGCAAGAGCAAAGAAGTCTTTCAATACCAGTGTTACTTCACTCTTAGAATGCAGCAAACAAATCCAAGTGTATCTATTATAGTCATATACTATGGTTGCAAAATATTGCTTCTTGTCATAGGTTGCAATTTGTATGGTCCCCATACATCTATATGTATAAGCTGAAATACATGATCAGATTTATGAGTACTAATAGGGAAACTTAGTCTACTTTGCTTGGATAATGGACAAATTTCACATAACATCTGCACATCTTTATTTACTTTATTCTTTAAATCTGGTAAGCACTGCATTGAACCTATAGAAGCATGTCCCATTCATTGATGCAATAACTTTGCACTTATCTCTTCTTTCTTGACTGATCCAGCTATTATGTCATCTTCTTCACTTCTGATTATGTACAAGCCTTCATCTTCTTTACCAATCTCCAATACCCTGTCATTGTAAAGCTTCTGAAACACACAAAAGCCAGGTAGAAGCAGGCTGAACAACACAAATCTCTGGTTAACTTAGATACTGAAATGAGATTGAATTTGAAGACAGGAACATGTAGGACATTTCTAATCTTCTGCTCTCCTAGTGTTGTACCTCCTATAGGTATTTGAACTCCTCTATGATTTCCTTTGTTGATTCTCTTTAAATTTTCTAGGACTTCTTTTGAGAAAGTAATATGGTGTGATGCCCGTGAGTCTACTATCCAATCATATGATCTTGCATTAGATAGTAGTGACTTTATACCTACCATATTTGCTGAACTTGAAGTGTTGTTGGCAGTTCCTTCTACAGATGATTTTGTCAGCAAGTTCACCATATGCTTGTGCTGATCTTCAGTCATGTAATTTTCTTGTGGTTGTTCATTCACTGTTACTTGTTTCTCACCATTAACATTGTTAGCATATGTTCTTGTAGGAAACTGACTCTTCTTTTTTACTTTTGAAATCTGCATGGTATCCAATTATTTTGTAGCAATTCTCCTTCAAATGCCCTTTGTATCCACATTGCTCACATAGTATCCCTACTTTCTTCTCTTTCATGAATTAATTTTCTTTTCCTGCTAACATAATCATTGGATCCTTATTCGACTCAACCCCTCCTAATTCCCCCTGTATTTCTTCTTGTACCACAACAACATAGGCTTGATTCACAGTAAGAATTGGTCTTTTTAGTAACACTGCACTCCTCACATGACTGTAACTCTCATTTATTCCTATTAAAAATTGTAAAAGCCTTTATCTCACTAGGTGATCCACATATGGATGTAATTCCTCACAATCAGATGAGGGTAAAAGAGCTAAGATATCTAACTCATTCCATAGATCTTTCAGCTTTGAGAAATAAGAGGTTACAGAGTCTGTACCTGGTTTGAGAGTCGCGATATCAGCAGAAATTTGATAGATTCTAGTCAAGTCATCTTTGTCAAACCTTTCCTTGAATTCATCCCAGATCTTCCTCACATTTAAGGCGTACATGATGCTTGGCACTAATTCTGCCGCTATAGTGCTGGTGAGCCATGAGACAACTACTGCGTTACATCTCTCCCATTGCACTGCTAACTCTCCTTTGTATGAAGTCTTCTCACAAGTTCCATCCATAAAACCTAATTTGTTCTTCACATGGAGAGCTACTTTCATAGATCTACTCCTCAGGGCATAATTTTCTGGCCCTGTGAGTTTGAGAGCTATTAAAGATGTTCCCAATAAGTCTGAATCCTTCAGATATAGTGGATAATTGTGAGGTAGCTTAGCAATTTCATCGTCTGTCATTGTTGCACCTTTTTAAGTTCTGAAAATGATTGTTCTCAGATTTGTGATACAACAGTACTAATCAATTGATAGCTGCTCTGATACCATGTTAATTTGCACTGAATTAATCTAATTAAAGATGAATTATAACATGCAAGAACAATTAGCAATAGATTTTTGGTTTCATTGAAGAAGAAAGAGAGAAAGATAAGCTCTTAGCTCTTCATCATTTTTATTATATACAGTAATAACCGACTAAGTCATTTTATTGACTTAGTTAGTTATTAACTTTAACTAATCATCAAATGATACCCTTAAGTTTTACTATTTTCACATTGGTCCTAACTACTAATTAACATATATATATATATATATATATATATATTAACATATATATATATATATATATATATATATATCTCGCAATATTTCATCAAACATAGAAAACTAAATATTAGCTGTCGATTTGACTCTTGGAGTTATGACGCTAAAATCTAGTTAGTCGGTGCAATTGCAATTGAAGAACTCGTGGTCATCATATTTCAATTTTTCTTTTCTAAATTGCAATTCCAATCGACTCATGCTTCAAATATTTCTTTGGTTCTGCTAGGATACAAGTGTACAACTATATAAGGTATTACCCAAGAAAATAGCACAAAATAATGAGAGATGAGCTATGCCATTGTACCAAAATATTCAATAATAAAATTAATTTAATAACATAAAATAATTATAGTTAATTAATAAGTCATAATAAAAATAAACATAATCTAAAAGTACTAAATCATATTAAAATAAGTTTCACTGATATGTACTAAGTATTAGTAGTAACTTGACTAAACAATTAAAAAAATAGGCTATGTATTTTACTATCTAAATCAATGCATAACTAAAAAAGAAGATATTTGTCAATTCATAGTGTTGAATTGAAATTCTTTTGATAGCATAAGAATTGATTTGGTTATACTTCGGGTCTTTTGAGTTGCTAATATTTATAAACTATAAATTATATTGGACCATTCCAAGATTCTCACTCCAGGCTTGAAATAATACGTTAATAGAAAGAACTATTAAAAGGTTTAAAAACTATTTATAAATTATATTACAATAAATACTTTTATGTATAATTGCATATAATATTTTTAAAACTTGTATACATGTAATGTCGGGTTAATTTGGTTTCGATTTGATCTTTTTTAGTTAAAACCAAACTAAACCGGTTATGATCGGATTTTTTTTTCCAACGCCAAACCAAATCAAACCAAACTATAATCAGTTTTTTTTTTAATCCGAAATGACTTAAATTATTGGTTCGGTGCAGTTTATTGGTTTCATTTGTAAACCCGTATAAAAAATTATGGAGTGTCTAGGAGATAGAGGTACAAATTAAGTTGTTATTGTTATATGGATAGAGTAGAGTGTAACAGTAATTATTAAGAAAATATAATGAGATCTAATATATAAGACAATATGCAAAATGATATTTGAATGATATATAAATTGGATGCTTCCAATCATGAGTTAGTTGAATGAAGGTAATAATGGGTCATCAAATGTCAAATCAGAGGTAGAAAATTTGAATGGAAGAAATAGGTCACCAAAACAATTTCTTTAGGTATCTATCTTAGTTACCCACCTTCCATGACTATGAACGGCAAATGGATGTTAGTATACAGAATTGTTTCGAGTCATAAACATGAAATATTAGGCTCAAACTGTAACATCTTCTACCCGCCGCCACAAGGCGGCTCTACAAAAAGAAAAAAAGGACCCTCGAATCACCAATGGATTCACAAGATATTTCAATACTCTTAACTGTACGTTCCGGTATGATTCCTTCAACAAGATAATGTGGTAGGATGGATAAGATCTTTTACCATTAATCGCTACAAAATCAAGAAGTTTCTAATAGGGAAGGGTTCCCTTTTAATAGATCCTACATGACACAAATTCAAATTAGCTGAATCAATGAGTGCTGATACAAAATAGGTATAAAATGTTAGGAATATAACATTTAGACGAATAGTAATAGATGAGGTTGGTCGGTCAACTTCTAATCAGTATTGATAGTCAACTTGATGGATTTAAATTGAGGAATTTCTACAAACCAATCTTCAATCACTTCTGTTAATCTCCTCATAACTTCTCTTGGCTGCATAACTTCCCAATCTTGTGAACATAATTATTTGGTAAACAACTATTATATCTCAATTATTTATTTGGATTGGATCCTGAAGAATTAAAAATAATAACAGTGGTTGAAATAAAAAATAACAAGAAAACACTCGCTAAAACTCACATAGCGCTTATATTTTTTGTTGGGTTTGAGGACTTCAACAATAGGACTGAATGCTAGCTCAATTGGTAAGCTCTCTGTGGAGAGTTCAAACTCTATCAATAGTAATGTGTCCCTTCCCTGTTTTTCCCGCCCCCTCCCTGTGTAAAGCTCGAATATATTTGGAAAATTAAAAAATAATGAAATTTTTGTAAAATATGTATTAAATTCTTTCAAAATACACCTTTGTGATCCGACTTTTTCCCAAATCTCGCGAATAGCAGTAGCTTAATGTATCGGGCTGCTCTTTTTTCATATCATCAAGACGAACCTTAGGGTTAGAAAGCATATGGCTACATATTTAACCCAAAATTACATTTATAGTTAGACTAAAGAAAAAAACCTTCGTACCGACTTTTGGGTTGATAAAAGTAAAATATCGTACAAGGAAATTCGTTATCGAAAATATCATTCTTCTAATGGAATAAAACAAAAGGAAATTCGGTTACTTGCCCCTTTTTATTTCTCATGTTTTAACACATTTAATAAATTTTTAGCAAGAATGAGTCAATATATTAGCAAAAGTTATGTATCTGATATTCTGATTAATTCATACATTCCACGTTGACTTGATAAAATATGTTTAAGAGCCCGTTACATGGTCATCGTGATGAGAGTGTCACTGTTTTCAAAACTGGAATGTGCAGATATTTTAAATCAAGTTCATGGAATCATTCTTTTACCAAACTGAACTTATTTAAATAAGACAAACCAACTAACTACAGGAATGTCTTTATAGTAAATTAATAGTTACAGGAAATCAATTCAAGGAAATTAAAGGAAGCTTGGGATGTGTTTGGTATAAAGAAAAATATTTTTCATGTAAAATATTTTCGTAGAAATGTTTTTATGAAAAATAAGTAATTTTATGATTAATTTTCCCTTGTTTGGTTGGTGAGTGAAGAATTTTTTCCGAAAAATATTTTCTAGTGTGGCTAGAGAATATATTTTTTTTTAGGAAAATATTTTTCTTCTCTTAATAGGGAAAATAATTGAAGGAAAATGAGTTCATGAAGAAAATGTTTTCCAAAACATTTAAGCCAACCAGACATAGAAAAATTGAAAAATATTTTAAATCGTACCAAACACTTCCTACTTACAATCACTAGTTCCTGAAAAATTAACACTTACGTAGAAGTGTTAGGAAAACCCCCGAAAAAACGTTAGAAATTTTTCCCCAACAGATACATACTAATTAGAATGATCAGAAAGATAATATTGTTCATCATATAACAAGGAAGCAAGAAACCTTATAGGTAATTGAGCAGAAATCTTTGTGTAAAATTTTGAATTACAATTACTATAATTTACTGCAGACAATCAGAAATAAAATTTTAAAATATAGAATTAGTAAGATAGAAGGAAATATAAAGTAGCTGGATATATGAGCATTGAGCATTTTGCATGAGTATCTCTATTGATTCTAGCGATGAGTTACCTTACCATCAAAATACATTTGGTAACTGTGCATTTTGAAAATATACAGGCAATATAGCTTTACCTGCATCAAGTGACAGTCCAATAGCAGACAATAACTGGTGCAAAAAGAAGTAGAGGCTGCAAGAAGGTTACATAAGCTGGAAAAAGCATGTCTTCGCCGCATATAAAACTCTACAATACTCCAAATGACTGATTCTGTTATGAATCTTGGTGATCTTATGAGCTGAGACTAGAAAGTAATTCACTGTTCTCAGAATCATTTTCAGGACTTGTTTCGACAACTTGTGGAGAAGATAGTGGAGCTTTCTGCCCAGCCACATTTAGTCGCAACGGCCGTCCTTCAAGTTCCTAATTGCAATATAAGAAACTGTGAGAAACAATGATATGCCAAAAGGTCTGCAAGATACCTCATCACTATTTATACTAACCACTTCATTCATGGTATCAAGTGCAGAGTTCATGGCTTCAGCAGAAGAAAATGTAATGAAACCAAAACCTCGAGATCTTCCCGAGGACCTGTCATAGATGACTTTTGCACTCATGAATCCGGGCTGGTCAGCAAAAGCATCTCTTAGACCTTGAGAAGTGAGGGCCCAACTAAGATTCGCAACGTATAATTTGTGAGGGCTATCTACAAAACCTTGATAGGTGCTTCTTATCTTTGCATTCATTACTTCCCTTTCACCTCCTCTTGGAACCTCAGGGAAATTCACCTTGACCGTCCGACCTCCAACTTGCTGCTAAACATTTCACCACAAATAGCAAGGAAAGAGAAAAGAGGGGCAATGTAAGAAAAGAGCACATTTGACAGTCCTCCGACTAAATCAATACGACAAACAAACTGGTCACAATGGACAAATCCAGATTACTTCAAACTTTTGTAATGGCTTCCATATTGATTATTGATATATAGACGTTATTAAGTTGAGACCATGTCACATCTTTCTCATTTGATAGCCATCTAGCAGGTAAACATTGAACTTTTGGTCTTTGTAAAGCATCCATAGGATTCCTTTTTATTTCCCATATCATGAGAACAGCTGTGTCCTCAATTTAAGCTTTTCTCTAGGCACCAAGGAGAGAATGTGGAATTTCGTGCATCAACGAGTGCAATAACCCTCTGATACAGCCAGATGACAAGTAATGACTATAGTCTATTTTGGATGATTTTCCAGCTGTGAACATCAGGCGCCATATTTCAGAGCATTTAGTAAGCACCAGAGAGCGTTCTGTAAAATTGTAGTAAAAATGTCTTACACAGCCCGATTACTAGCTTTGTCAAACTTGACTGATTAAAAGTTTATTCGTCTTTCCTCCCCAGAAAGAGGAAATCAATAAAAAAATAAAAGGATACCTTATAGAAGTTAATGATACTGAGAAACAAAGAGGACCCAAGCTACATGTTACACACAGAAGAAATCTTTTTTTTTTTTTTTGATAAGGTAAATTATACAGAGAGAAATCTATTTTGCAGTTGTTACATATTTAGAACACTAATATACCTTTACCATAAATCGTAGTAGGAAAATAATTAACTACATTTCTTAACAGATGCATAGGTAAAACCTCCATTATTCAGATGAGCAATGAATGACAAGGAGACAAAACATGTCTTCTTATAAAGACAAAGTCCAAGGAGAGCCTTGGAGCAACGATTAAGTTGTCTTCGTGTGACTAATGCTTACATTAGCGTAGACTATCTACATTACACCCCTTGGCTTGCGGCCCTTCCCCGGACCCTGCGTGAATGCGGGATGTTTTGGGGACCGGGCTACCCTTTTACAAAGTCATCAGTTCAAGATAGGCGAATAACACACCATCTTAAATATATTCCTAATGATCGACTATCACAATGTAACAGGGGTATTGCTATGTTTTGGTATCCCAGACAAATAAATTCTTTTTGACAGCTTAGCAATGCATAAAAGGGTCCTTGCACTAATTAAGTGTGAACTTACAGATCCATCAAACAAGCGAATTGCTTCTTTTGCCTCTTCAACACTTCCCATCGTAACAAATGCAAATCCACGACTCCTATCTGTAACTCTGTCATAAACAATCTATAAATCCATGAAGAAAAAGAACAATGAGTTTCACTCTATCATATATTCTAAAAACGAATATGACATCCATCAAAAGTTGAACTAAAGTACAAACAAGCTTGATACTTGGAAATCACGAGCCCAGTTTCAACTACAGCTACATTAATCTACTCGATGCTAAAAGTCTTCTCTCAGTTATAATCCACAATAGCAAACCATTTTTCTCCGCCATCAAGATTAAAAAAAAAAAAACCTCTACGTTATCTCAAATGATTTAAGGATTTGAACCACTCATCTGCATTAGTCTTGCCTGTCTCAACAATCAATTCAGAATGTCTATGCTATGAGATTTTGTTACACAATTAGTAAAAAGTTGATAAATAGCATACAAGAGCAATCCACATTTACAACTTCTATGACTACCATATGCCACTTAACGTTCTAGGTATGAGTTCATCTGAACCTAGTAGTTGTGGTTTGGATCTTGTATATGCGTTGAAAAATTTACTTTAGTACAAATAATTGATCTCGAACCATGTAAATCATATGAGTTGTGGTAGAACCCCAAATGCGAATCCATAAAGTTCAAATCTTGGATCCGACTTCGATGCCACCTATCTTTATGTCCAACCATACCCCAAAACCTGACCTATATAACAATTCTTTAAGGTAAATCATTTTTCAACAATGATAATATTTTGCATCTCACGAGAGGCTCCTGCCAACTGACAATTAGTCTTAATTACCAATCTCTATGATCAATGTTAGAGTTCATAGTAATAGGATTGTGTTGCCTAATCAGTAAAATAACTAGAAATTCAAAACATGAACAGAAAAGAGCCAAAGAAGAAAATGATAAAGAATCCAATCAAAGCAACAAAAAACTCAAAACAGACCTCAACATTAGCCACTGTGCCAGCTTCAGCAAAAATTTCAGACAATTGAGAAGAGGTCATTGAAAAGGGCAAATTACCCACGTACAATCTACCATCTTCAACTGATTCTGACTCAACACCTTCTTCTTTTTCTTCAATTTCCTCTTCTTCTTCTTCGGCTGACAATGCAACTTCTTCTTCGTCATCTTCTTGGACAACCTCAACTCCATCAGAGACAGAAGCACAAGTGCTCAAAAAGATTGAAGAACGATAAAGAGAAGATATGGGGAAATGGGCTTTGAGTTTTGTTGAGTTTATCTTGAAGTTGAAGTGAGTATTATAAGTACTTATGGAAAGATGATCTACAGAGAATTTAGGCTTTTGAGTGAAGAGATACAGTGAAGAAGTAGAAGAAGTAGATGCTGTAGCAGCAACAGAGAAGCAACAACCTGACATTTTTTTGTACCGAAGAACCAATTCAGGTTGATGCCTCTGGGGCAGATTCAGTGGAAACGAGAGAAGATAAAATTTGAGGTTGGTTTTAATGAGTTTGGCGGATAAGACCGAGATATGGGGTTTTCAGGAATTAATTTTGGATTTGCAGTCCTCTCTATTACGACGCCTTTTCATTTCTTCAAGTGCTTATTTGGATGAGTGCGCATGTCATTTGGCCATTTTTCTAAGATTAATTTTGGGAAAATTACAAATAAATTGAGAATTATTTAACGGTTCAAAGCTAGAATAATCATTTGGGACAGCGGAAGTATAATCTTTTTTTAAGAAAACAGAATTAAGAAAAAAGTGAATAATTTTTTTTTACTATTGAAATAAATAAGGAATGTAATAAAATCGATTTCAAGTGACAAGAGTACAATCAAACGTCTCTATAACAACGTCCCTATATAGTAGTCATTCACTATAAAAGTTAAGTTTTCTTACTCTTTATAACAACATCCATGTTATAAATAGAATTTTATTTATGGTGAGTGTATATATTTAGAGAAATTCTAGGATTTATTACTTGGTGGCTAAGTTACTATCTCTATATAAATAGAGGGTTCTATTCTTTTGTAATTCATCACATATCAATAAGAATTCCCTTTCCCTACTTTTCTTTGCAATACTTTTCTTCTTCTTTTATTGTTTTATAACACGTTATCAGCATGAGACTCTAACCAATTGAGTAGAAGCTTTGGATTGAGCGTTATGATTGTCAATTGTTCCATAAACTTTCTTTATGATTAAATTTTGGATTTAAGGTAAGTATTTTACTTTATTTTTCTCTTTTAAATTCTTGAAATTCTATAATTTGATTTTATATACAAGCAAAGACAATAAAATTTGATTATAACTCTAATGGAGTTTGAAAGAAATCGTAACCACCCAAAGTGGTAAAATTTTTATGTTTTGACATGATCAAATTTGTGTATGATTATGGGCACAAGAAGTGCATACTCATCCTATTGAATTTGCTCCATTCTCATTCCTTTAAGAGAATGTGATAGCAGTATGTGATAACTTTGAAAGAAGATTATTACCATGAAGGTATCAATGGATGTGGAAGTGGCAATAGACGAAATTATAATCATCATTATCGTGGTAATAATAATAATAATAATTCTCAAAATAATCTTTCACTCTATGAAGTTGATGTTTGTCATCGATTTGACATTAGATTTTGTAAAGCACATATAGATGATTATGGTTGTGAGCACGTGATTTTTGCCCTATATGAGAATTACTCCCAAAAAATAAAAAAAAATAGTTTTGTGTTGTGTGTGATTTGCTGAGAATTTCGTGTAATTTCTTAATTATCTACAGTTTTGTCTGTGCGTGATTATTTGTAAACTAATATAAAACACAAAAAAAAATATGTTGCATTTATATTTAGGTTTTATTTAGAGTAATTAAATTTATTTTCAAAAATATATAATAAATAAAAATCACAAAAAATAATGCATTTTTTTACATTTTAACATTTAAATGCCTAGTTATGTAATTTATTTTTATTAATAGTTAATTGTGTCTTTTAATTGATAGTAGAAGTTAATTAACATTTTTTATAGTCCATTTGATTTTGTAATATGATTTAGAATTTTTGTTTTAATAAAGTAGGAATTAAATTTAAAAGAGAAGAGAAAAGAATTGCAAATAAGGAAAAAATTGGACTGGGCAGTCCAAAACATTGACCCAGTCCAAGCCCAAACACACATCTCCTCTAACCCAAATGCCCAGTAGCCTAGTCCGAATCACCCATCTCTGAGACTAAACCCAACGACATTGTTTGGTGTCTCAAATCTCAACCGTCCATCCTATCCCATCCAACGACCATTACCCATCTACCTTACCCATTTGAATAACCCGACCCATTACCATATCTCAGCCCGCCCGTATCACCTCAAACGACCTCGTTTAGTGTTAAGGGATCCAATCAAGACTGTTGGTTTCTAACATTCAACGGTCCTGATTAATTGAACCATTTTTAATATACCAATCTCCAAGATCCCACCCCCTTCAGAACACCCCTTTCATTTTTCGTCTCTAACCCTAGAGACATGAAGCCTCAGAGACCTTCGCCGCTCTCCTACTCAGGAAATATGGAATGACACTAAATCCCAAAAGAAAAATGTGCATTAGGTGAGGCTTCGGGATGTTTGTCCTAGGCTGCTAGTGGCTTCGATAGTGTCCATATTACTTCTTTAGGACTGCATGTTAGATCGTGGAAGATAGTCTGATAGTGTAGTGTCTTTCAGTGCTAGTGGATCTTGTTGTATCCATATTATTCTATTGTGTCTAGTATTGTATTATTGTTATTGATTTCTCTCTATTTTTCGGTTATTACGTTGCTGATGTTATCTCTCTTTCTTTCTTGCTTACTCTGATATTACTGCGCCACTGTCTTTATTCATCTTCTTTAACCGAGCTTCTATCGAAAATAGCCTCCCTACTTCGAGTAGTAGGGGTAAGATCGGGGTACATACTACCTCCCTAGACCCCACTTGTGGGATTTCACTGGGTGGTTGTTGTTGTTATTGTGGTGTGGCTTCGGAAAAATTCTTGGGTTTCCTAGTATCATGGAGAGGAATCAAGGTCAACCCCGACCAAATCACATCCATCGAAGGGAGCATTTGACCACCAAAATACAGGTTTGGAGGCTGACTGGCAGTATTGCCACCCTTTCAAGGTTTATCTGGCGATCATCTAAGAGATGCCACAAATTCTTCGACGTAGTAAAAAAGGATAACAATGTCCAATGGACCTCTGAGTGCGCCCAAGTCCTGAAGGAGTTGAAGGCTTACTTGTTATTGGCTCCATTGATTTCAAAGACAAAACCTGGGGAGCACCTCCTCGTCTACCTCGATGTATCCAAAGTAGTTGTGAGCGCAGTCCTGGTCCGATAAAATAAAGGTACGCAGTCTCCAATCTATTATATTAGCAAAACACTATCGATGCTGAGACGAGGTACCATCACCTCAAGAAATTAGCCCTGGCCTTGAACGTAGCTTCACGAAAGCTTAGACCCTACTTTCAATGCCACCCTATCTCGGTAGTCATGACTTTCCCCTTGAGAAGTATATTGCATAAACCCGAGCTACCGGACAGGCTAGCCAAATGGGCCATAGAATTAAGTGACCATAATATCATATATCAACCACTAACAGCGATAAAGTCACAAGTCCTTGCTGACTTTGTCGCCAACTTTAACACAAAAATAATGCCCAAAGTTGAAAACCAAGACTCCCACGCTTCTCCCCAAACACGGGACCTCTGAATTTTGTACATCGATGGCACTTCTAACGCGTCAAGGTCCAAACTAGGACTCATACGCTATGTCCCGATAAGCAAAGTGATTCACCCGTCCATAAGGTACACGGACATGACTAACAACATGACAGAGTATGAGGCCGTGTAATTGCAGGATAAAGGCTAGCACTGAAATACAGGGCGATAAGGGTAAGATTATGCTGTGATTTTCAACTTGTCGTCAACCAAGTGACATGGACTTTCAATATCAAAGAACAATGGTTACAAAAATACCAGGCTAAAATCTATAAGTTATTTCCAATTAAACTTCTTTTATGTTGTTTAATGTGAATGATATAATCCTCTCTCTAAATAAATTTAATTTTTTGTTCATGAACTATGTTATCATCCATAGCATTAACTCGCTATCATTTTTTTCACTTTATTTTGTTCATCGGTTGTTTTTGGTCTTTTTGTAAATTAAATAACATAGCCTATCTTTTTTCTTTTTAAAATAGTTGATATGCTCTTTAATATCTTATCTTTACATATGAATTTATCTTTGTTCATTTAGTACATATAATAGTATTTTTCATTTAATTAACAATATGCGCATAAACCAAAAAGGAACATGTTTAAATGATGTGTTTCTACTTAACAATTTGAATTCACTTATAAAATAGACTTTAAAGTAAAGAAACCGAAGACAAGTAGAAGAGAGATTTATTATTCAACTTCAAATTCATGTACATAATAAACTAAAATCTCTTTTATTTATAGAAAAAAGCGAGCTACTGTGTAAGTTGTTACTGTACCATATATAGATAATCTTCAACTTGGGCAACGTTTATCCATAAAGGAGTACCGAAAGGATAAGCTAGTTATACTAGGTAGGATAATCTTCTAACGGGGTAAAGTTTATCCATACGGAATATTGAAAGGATAAACTTATTCTACCCAGTATGAATAATATTCTACCGTAGATAATGTTTATCCATGACCGAGTACCAAAGTGATAAGCTTCTTCAGGAGGCTTATTTCCAATAGAGTAAAAAATAAATAACATATTAACGGCGAAGTCCCATATGGATAAGCTTCTTCAGGAAGTTTATTTACAACAGAGTACTAAATGAACATCCATAATATAATAGTATATATTTATAACAATTGCCACATACAACAAGCGTGCGTAATAACACTAGTATAGTATTTTAAGAATATAACAAACAAACACTCATGTCCTAACAGTCCTGCCTTGAGGCTAACGTCCTGCTTCACAACAAATTACACGTACTGCCATGCAAACTCTGACCTTTACTTAAGTACTAGTATTTCATTAAATGTTCGAAAAATTTGGAGGAAAACACCAAAAACATTTTAGCTAAATTATCTAAAAGTGAAAAAAGGAATATAATTTTGAAATGCTAAAACTAAATCTTATAAGGAAAAAAATTGATTAATCTAGCATCTCAAACATTGTACTCCACTTGTACAACAATAGAAAGATTATCTCTAGAATACTAGTAGAAAAATCATAGACTTTGTTGAGGCTTGGTGTGAGTAGACTGAGCTGATAATAAGGCCATCATATGCATATTCTGGCGAATAAGTCTGGTTGACGGACGAATAGAGGGTTAAAAAAACAAGGGCAATGAACAGTTTCTAAGGATCCTAAATGAATGGCATCCAACAAAAGATATAGAAGCTCACAAGATATGTCAAAGATTAATGGCATCATTAGAAGTTAACAATGAATGACATGACAGTTGCAAACATCAAAATCTACTCTACCAATTATGTACAAAAGACAGTATAAACATTTAACTTGACCCAGTCTTAAACACACCAATTTGCACATTATCTGGATCAAGTTCAATCATACATCACTGTATTTTCACAAACATCACAACAGTAATCCAAACACACTCCAAACACACTACAACATCACAGCCCCGATTGACAGGGTCTTCATCATCTTATCCAAATATATTTATTTATCTAACAAGTGCTGAAAATTAAAGTGCATTAAGGAGCGCCTCTTACCATCCATGTAATGCTCGATAGCAATAGAATCATAAGAGGCAGCCTTAACGCTAGCCAAGGATGAACTGCCCCATTGATAGCCAAGGATGACTGCCTTCAAGCAACCAAATGCTGGTAAGATCAAATTCCAATGCATATGCATCAGGTTGCAGCAAGGACGGGGTCAGGCACAACTCGTGACACCTAACCCCGTTCTCAGCCAAGGCTATCAAACTTTGAGGTTGCAGCAGCTATCTGCTGCTGAAACCCACTTACCGGCCATGAGAATACCATGTCCAGTATTCATCATGTCAGGTATTGCCTGGACTGAAGGTCTCAGGTCCTGAAACAGAAAAGGATCAAGATTTCCCCTAGAGTACATGTTAGTGACCTCTGACGAATGGTACAACCTATTGCCAGTTGTTTCTTTAGGTGAGCTTAAATTGCTACTATCAGACTGCAGCACTTCAGAATTCTGAGATCCACTGGGGTAAAAACTGTGAACGTCACCAGTCTTAACTGTATTGTTGGTTTTTCCACCCTTCATAGTTCCATTCATTTTCCTTGTGTTCAAGAAGCGTCCACCACAGCCCCTAGGTCGGCGCATTGCATGGAGATGGCGAGAGAGGTGCAAGTATGGCTGTAAGTATTAAGCAGTCAAAATTCAGCAACCCCAACATTGACAAGGAATGTGGTCAAGAGTTAAAGTATTACATGAAAATTCATAGCTTATGAAACTTTGAAGACTGAACACGGAATAAATATCTGACCATTTTCACAAAGAAGTTTTGTTCCGCACTACTGCCCACAGGTTTGTGTATAGGGATGACAGAACATAAAGGAAAATGGCTGGAGTAGGGAGGTAACTGTTGGCTAAAATACAATATCAGAAACCAGGACTGCTGCTCTTCATTTAAAAACTTCCTTTGAATATTATCCGTATCATGCATATTATGCGTGGTGGTCTTAAAAATTAAAAAAGAGTTGAAGATAAAATAAAATATCATGATGATATGTAGACCCACTGCCTATGATCGTAGAAATAAAACTTTACCTTGCGTGGTTTAAGAGCTTTCTTCTCCATTTCCTTAGCCCGGGACTTTCGACGCCTCAGTATCCCATGATACTGCTTGGCGTTTACGAATATCGGGCCTTCATCAGAGGCCAAATTTGATGGAAGCATAACACGGCCCTGGAATGTTTGAGAAGTGAAATTCTATGAATATCAGAGTCTCAAAATCATTCAGTTTGAAGGAGTTGTGATACAATATGCATGACAAAGGGTGATCTCCAGAAATGAAGCACAAAAGAGAGTTAAGAATAAATGACACTACAAATGCCAACTATGTTGCCTAGGTACATGATCTATGACATTTCATCAGAAGACATGTGTTTTCCGTTAATGCATGTCTACCAGTAATTATGCATTAATTCGAAACAAAATTTCAGGTTCCACCTTTTAAATTTGTTATTCCATCATTGTGCTTAATATTTTGAAGCTGCTACTATAGTAAGATGATTCTCTGAATTAATCCAGGAAAGTAAGTTCAATCAGTTGACAAGTTACCCTTCCAATGTTATCAAGAACTGTGAAAACTTTCCTCCAGAGATAATTATCCTTTACCACTTCTCCAACTATACTTGACGTAATGAGCGAATAATCCCAGTCTCTTCTCCTTTACTCCTTTGCTAATTAGTATAAGAATACCTTCATTTAGTAGATATCTCAAAAGGTATTATAGAAAGCAATAAGCTAAGCATTACAAGGTTATGATGCAAACCAAAATACCATGTGAACAGAGTGACACAACATATTATACTCCTTTAATTATAGAGAAATGATAATTTAGGAAAAGAACTTGGTTGTCATATATTCCTCTTTGTTATGCTTTCCTCTTCTTCTTATTACCCTTCCTAAGCTGAGGGTCTATTGGAAACAGCCTCTTTACCTATTTTGTAGAGGGAAAGTCTGCATACATACTACCCTCCCAGACCCACCTGCCGAGAACATACTAGGTTTGTTGTTGTTGTTGTTCAGAATCAAAATCATAGTGACAACATAATATACTGTGAAGATAGCAGATAAAAGCAATACAATTCCATCTGAATCAAACTGGCTTACCAGCTGAATGTTCAATATCTGTGACACACCATATATAACATGACCGTTACCTAGTGTTCTACCAAAACAATTAAAAAAAATGTAAAATTAACGTAAATAGAACTCATCAAGGCACTGATGAAGAGGTCACTAACAAATAAGGACAATATTTTCTAAACTAAGAAAATACTCTGATCACAAGAACAGTTCTCGTCAAGATGGTGACCCGGGAATGGTCATTAGCGAATAATTAGAGGAACTCACCCATAGTTCCCAAGAATTAGCTATGCCCTACAGGTTGACAATTTGGAAGCAAATTTTTTGAGAATGAATTTGGAAGCAAACTTTTCTTCCAAATTCAACTCAACGGGCGACATATGAGATACCAGTAATGTTTCTTTGCAAAATAAAATTATCGATCTTTAAATTTTTTTACGCCTTTCATCTAATAAAGTATACCGTCAAACGCTGTACTACCGCAACTAAAACAGGTAATCTTTACTTCAAATACAAAAGGTAAGTATGTTTTCATACAGCAAGGCAAATGAATCAAGTCATAGAACAGTTTGTGCTAGGAACTTTCATAACTCCTTACAGTTAAGTTCATTTCCTCTATTAACAAGTAAGCCATTCTCGTCTAAAACACCCTAAATCTCAATCATGAATGTTAGTTTTTCAGGTAGGGCAAGTAGCTGTAATTTGACACCATATTCACATGAAGAGTTTGTGCCCCATTCACGGTTGAGTTTTGTACACTGCGCTTAATAAAGGAAGATTTCTCATATCAAATAGCTAAACTTACCAGATCCAACAGATAAATTTTAGCAATTAGAATTCTTGTTGCATGCTCGAGAGGTATTTAAAGGGCTCTCCTCTCTACTGACTCTGAACGCGCAAGGTCGTGACCACAAAAATTAAAGTGAAAGAGATAAAAGGCAAAACCCTTTGTTTGCAAGTACATAATAGGGGGACAATTCACGAAAAACCACAAAAAGACCGACTGTAGTTGAGTGAAATGGAAAAAACTTCTCTTTTAGTCTTATCCTCCAAAATTGGATGGTAGAGTCAGTTTACTGGGAACCTATAAATACAGGGAGCGACGTCTTACGCACTTTCAGCTTTTTAACTGCTTACAAGTATGAGACCCTTCAGCCAAGAGAAATACTGAGGTGGAAATTGGAGCCATTTTCTACAAACTCTCAGGTTATGGAATATCTACGGAGGTGGCTTCTTCTATACATGAAGCACATTATAACATCTCTTTGTGAGAACAAACTTCATCATACCAATTATATCAGATGTTAAAAGTTACACCCATTTGTTACCATTAGTGCCCAACTTACAGTGCTATCTGGGCGACATCTTAGCCCAACCTGCATTTACATGCTTCTACAGACATTCAGTTAAAAGGAGCAAATACGAGACCCAAGGACATTACTTTGCTCTTTATCAATCAATTGATCCAACTAACTTGCGAAATCAATGGGCATAAATCAAGATTTCTTGAGCCTTCTTGTGTCTTTTTCAACAAAAAAAATATTGTCAATTTTACTATTACAAGCAGAAAGAACAATTTTGTCAACTTATTCAAATCAACCACATTAGGAATCCAACCACACTTACATATGATGTGCTAAACAAAATTTAGGCAATATTATCAATGATGGAAATATGATCACATAGTTAATATTGATTACCATTATAAGTTTGAAAAGATCTTACAAAGCTGAAGTTTGTTACTACATCAAAGTAAGCTATGGAACAGCACAGCAGAAATGTCTACAGTAACAATGTTATTTCATTTTTAGGAGTATAACTAATTCCGAAGAAAGCATAAATTAGCAAGCCATCATAACTCTAGTGATTGGAAACTGGTGCTATGAGAAAGAAGCAGTACCGAAAGTTGAGGACCATTAGCTGAAAATAACCCGACGGATTGCTCTCCTCCGTACGGATATTTTGCAAAAATCTACACCATTTAAGAACACATCAAATAAACAGAACGAGTAAGCACAAAAATTGAGATTTATTGAAGACATATGAAATTTTATGACGAATTTTTATACCAGGGACTGACCAAACCCTAGCTCAAAGTGACTTCGATAGTCCATATTAGCTGAGGTAGCAGCAGCCTGAATGTTTGATTGGTTTTGACTATATCCTGAAGATTTCCAATTACCTGAAGGAGATACTGTCAACATGTTCATGTGTGCTGTAAAAGATAAATCCTCCCAAATTGAATATTTCACTACATAAAACTATGAAATTACTCAGTCCTCCAAAGATTTTGGCTTATTGTTGGTGATTGAGTCTGTTGTTTTAATGATTGGAAAAGCACTACCAATTCTTTTTCTTTCTTGCCAAGTTCTGCATTTACGTTAAATTCTAAGCTAAGAATTTTGTTACAAGAACTTTATTAAAAGAAGTGTTTTCTAACAATTGTAATCTCACGTTGGCTAAGAACTGAGTGTTTCATCGAGTTCTTTTCAAGATGTATTATTAAAATTATTGATTATCAAAAAGGAAAAATCTAAATTTTTCATTACTACTATTAGAAATGCTTTGAGATTACCCTCCATTGTACATTCAAGTCATTGTTATTTCTTGTATTTGCTTTTGGCCCTAATGCAGCTCCAATGTAAATTGGTGAGCTTTGAACACGTCAAACTCTTGACAAAATGGATTCCGGTGTCAAAATACTTCAAGGAAATATCTAAATTTATCCTCTAACCTTTGTTTTTGTTTTAAAATTACCCATCATTATACGGAGCTATAGTTTTACTTATGGGTTTGACAAATCCTAATAGCTTTGGTATATATCTTGCATTCAATTGAGAAAATCCACCTAATATGTATTAATAATTATCTAAAATTTAGTAAATTATTTTTCTTGAATTCAGAATTCATAAACTTAAAGTGTTTGTTGCGTCTTTAATTATACTTAAATAAAAATAAAAGTAGAGCTGCAAATTTATACTCCCTCCATTCCAATTTATGTGAATCTGTTTGACTGGACACAGAATTTAAGAAAAAATAAGACTTTAGAAATTAATGGTCCTAAACAAGTCCAAATGGGACTAAGCTCCTCATTAAGGATAGAGTTGTAACTTTAAGTTAAATTGTTACCAAATTTAGAAAGGGTTTATTATTTTTTGAAAAAGACCAAAAAGTAAATAGGTTTACTGGAACAGAGGGAGTATCATTTTCCGACACGTGAAATTCAACGTGTCAAGATTTTGACCGGGTTGAATGAGCATCACATCATGCTAGATTAAAAAAAAATGAGCCACATAAATTGGGATAGGGGAGTACAAGTTTTGCAAAAAGATTAAGTTTTTGTCTAGCCATTATTTAATCTCAACAACTTTGATATACATTAAATGATGCCATGAATTAGCTAAACTGCTATGTCTTTGTGTAAATAGCAATGTCAAAAGTAAAAGACGGTACAACTATTGAAATAAGGACTCTCACAATAAACATTTCATACAGAAATGGTGATAGGATCAAGGCCTTCTTTATTGTGCTTTTGTTTTTGTTTTTTTCCGATGTGGACATTTAATGTAAAACTCAAACGGAGTAAGTAAAAGAAAAGATTGAAACAAGAGTTGCTACTTGTCTTTATGGCTAAGAAATGACAATATAAATAAAGTATTGAAAGCAAATTTTCAAAAGTCTTACCTAGCATGTTTCTGTCTCAAACAACCAACTAAATGATTAGAATCCAAGAAACAAGATAAATTTAACAACATTATTAAGTTGAAATAATAAAAAGAAATGGAGTATTAAGTTTTCAAAATATTAACAAAATTAATCAAAAGTCTTTTGCACACCAACTATTTAGATAAAATAGGAGTATGTTTGTTTAACATGCCAAATAAGAAGAGAATATACCCAGGAAATTACAGAAATTTTATCAACAAGAAAGATCCTAAAAAATTACAGAAAAGAAGGATAAATTGCAGAAGAAAGTACCAGAGAAAATAGTGAACTCAGTTGCATTCCCCTTTGGGGACTCCACAGATGCAGATTTCAATTGGCCAAAAGGGTCAGATTGAGAGACAAGGCCACTATTCCACCAAGGAACAGTAGAGGACAATGTTGCAACAGGATTCTGAGCAATCCCTTCATTTCCTTTGGAAAATAGAGTATGCATGATGCTCATAAATGCAAACGTCAAAAGCAATTCACACCTTTTTTCTTGAAAATCTAAAGGGAAGTTCCTGCAGCTCAATTTTTAAAGCAAACAATATTCATAAGTTCCCTGGAAAATAGAGCCTGCCTCAAGATAAAAAGAGAAGTTCTAGAACTTATCCAAAATTTACAAAATAATAAAGTAAACTTATTCGGAAATAAACAAACAATCAAGGAGGACAGAATGGACTAAAAAAAACTACTGCATTTAGCAAAAAAAAATAGAATTTCTTAAAAATAAGCTTTATCTGTTTCTTCATCATTGTACGGACAGAAAAGAAAAAAAAGAAATTAAAGAAACCCAGATAAACAACTAAGATTATGATTAAAGAAAAGTTGTGGTGGCAAAGGATCCACATGAGTTCTAAAGCATGAACCAGGGAATGGGCAAAAGAAGAAAAGAGAGAGAGAAAGTGAATATTGTTGAAAAAGAAGAATGTCATACCCAGAAGTAGTAGTCGTTGTAATACGTAGTAATAATAGTAGTAGGAGGAGGAGAATTAAGGCGTCTGTAATTGTACGGTCAAGAAGAGAAACCCCATTTGGTAGGAGCCATGTCGGTACAATTTTAAGCAGAAAGAGAGAGAAAGAGAGAGAGAGAGAGAGAGAGAGAGAGAGAGAGGAGAGAGACGGCAACAGGATGGTTTGTTTACAAGTGGAATGGAATGGAACTACATGCCACTGACCAATCAAATATACCCTTCATGCTACCACTTTGTTTTATGTGCTTTACATATTATTTTCTTCTTTTGCCATAAAATAAATTTCATTTTATTTTTCGAAAGATTTTCACTTTGTTTTTTGCGAAATTGGTGTTTGGCCATAAAATTTGTAATTTTCGCTTGAAAATATATTTTGAAATTTTTTAAAAATTTAAAAACTATCAAAAAGCTATTTTTAAAATTGTTCATTTAGATCACTTACAAAAATTAAAAACAACCTAAAATTTTATTTATATCAAAAAACAATTCTAATTTTCAAATATTATTTCACTTGAAAAAAATTCACTTTTTCTCTAAATTTTACCATTCTTATGTCCAAAATCCCACTTAATTATTAATTACGCAGCTCCCAAAAAAGTAAGTTTGGTAATTTTCTTTTGATTTTGTAGCATTGGTATAGATATCTAATTTAGATATAATTTTATCCATCAAGACTTAGATAAATAATAAAATCACCTGATATCTTTTATCTTTATTGAGAGTTAAAAAATTTTATTTATCATAATTTCACTCATTTTATTGATGTTTGAACGTAGTGGTTGCAAAATGGATTAAAGACAATAATTAATCACTCATATTATCCATTAAAAATGGATTGGATAATGAACTTTTAAAAAATGGGTCAGATATGGAAAGAACTATATAATCCACTTAGAAAATATATAATTAATGAATTTAACTTTTTTTATTTGTAAAGCTTCAAATTGGGAGTTTCTCAAGTTTAGGAGACTAGGAATTCTCCTAAAGGTGTTCATATTCAATAAGCTATGGATAATGTGAATATCCATTTTATTCATTGGTTAACTTATTTTTTTATTTGTATTATATATGGGTCAAATCAAATAATTTATCCATTTTGACATGTCCATATGTGACCCAACCCGTTGTTTGCAACACCTACTAGACAAAATAGCACGGTCTAGCCAGCTTTCGGATTGGACATTCAAAAATAGACAGTCTTTGTCAAGTCATGACAAAATATTCATTATTTTGCTACAACAGATATCGGCCCAACATAATATACTGGAGTTCGGTGCACCTATGTATGAACTTCCAACATGTTATGCTGGACCGGTATACTTTATTGGCTCCAATATAATATACTAGAGACCGGAGCACCCGTGCTTCAAACTCCAATATATTATGCTGGATGAATATATTATACTAGAACTCCAGTATATTATGCTGGAGTATTTTTTTAGGATTGTAAACAGTATTTTTGTTCAGATTTATCTTTCCTTGAAAAATAGCTAAATTCCAAATACTTTTAAAAAACATAGCTATTTTTAAATAAACACTTATAAATCTAGCTATTTTTAAATTTCTCCGACATTAGGAACACGACACTCTTGTATTGCTCTTTATACTTTTCCTAACCTTTTTTTGGGCCTAATATAAGCTACGTATGTAAGTTTGGAGCACTTACTATTACTTCCACTTCCACTCATTCTCAACTACAAAAAGTGGTGTGTATATTACTATATTTACAAAAAAAAATGAAAGGTTGGATCACACTGTCTTAAAAAGTTCGAAATTTTGTCAGCGCAATTTTTTATACCAATAAATATTCCTTATATCATATGCTTTTGACACCTGTACTATAGTCTAACATGTTCAAATCCTTTTGACATTACTAACTTTAGTTTAAAAAGAAAAAAGAGAAAAGGAAATCCACACAAGTGGATAGTACTTGGTATTTGTTAATGGATGGTAAAAGAATAAACCAAGGAAATCTCGTAACTGTGTTGAGTTTAGTGGAGTACTTTTTGTGACATAAAAAATGATCTCAACTGTTTACAAAGCCAAGTGGAACATGGTGTGGGTGGAGGATGACTAGGGCTTTGGATAATTGAGCTCAATGTTTTATTTATCAGACAACTTTCTAACTTTGGCAAGTGGGTTGCTATTATTAGTATTTTCTTCTTTTTAGGACGATAGAGTGTATATTTTAATTTAAGGGAGACTTGTAGGTACATGGAATCTTTATTGTATTTTTCTTGGATTTTTCAAGCTCATAATCATATCATAAATAACTATACACACTTAAAGCAGAGGACCAGTATAGAAGTTAGAAGTAGCTGGCTTATAGTAAAATTGGCTTTATAATAATTTGTAGACATAACGGTGTGTTAGTTTCATCAATTTGAGTTTCTATTTTGTTAGCAATGTAATAATTTAACGAAAGGTACTAAAGTGGACGATACAAAGTTCTCTTGCAGAATTTACTTAAAAGCTAATGTGTATTAATTTTTGGATTGCACTTGGAAGGAAGCTTTAGCTAGTTGCTAGATTACTTTATATGAGACTATCAAAAGATGCGGTGAGATGAATGAAATTCTTTTATTCTTAACCAAGGTCTTGAGTTCGAATCACGAGCTATAAGTAAAAACTTCTTAATAGAAAGTGTTTTATCCCTTAGTGGGTCTATGGGCCATGAATTGGGATTAGTCAGGAGAAATTTAAAAATAGTCAGATTTACAATTGGTTATTTAAAAATAGCTCAATTTTAAAAGTAGTCAAAATTTAGTCACTTTTCATGTAAAGATAAATTTGAGCGAAAATACAGTTCAAAACCCGAAAAATACGTCAGTATAATATACTGGAACTCCAGCATAATATGTTGGAGTTCTAGCATAAGTACACTAGAACTCCAGCATAATATACTGGAGTTTGAGCAAGTATAAATGTCCGATATAATATACTGGAGTTTGGAGCATCGGTGCTCCAGTCACCCGTATATTATACAGGAATCAGCAAAATATATTGGTCCAACATAATATGCTGGAGTTCGTATACATATGCACCAAACTCCCGTATATTATGTGGTATCGATCTCTATTTGCAGCAAAATAGTAATTATTTTTCATTAACTTCGTTAACAATGACTATTTTAAATGACCCCGACCGAAAACTTGTTATACCGTGTTATTTTAACGGGTTAGTCGTCTAAGTAGAGCTCGGATACCAAATGGTTAAAGAAAAAGTCTCCATATGATATGAGAAAGGGAAGAGAGTAAAAGAGTGGTATTTGTTAATTGTGAAGAGGGGGGATAATGGTGCACACAAAGGGTACCATGAGCTAGGAATGGTGAAAATTGTTCATGATATTGGGAGCAGTTAAATAACATGGACCATAGTGAATTTGCAAAAGTAACGTCACCAGACCACATAAATCACCACAAAAGTCGCTACTATAGCATAGACACATTCATTTAGTGGCGACATTCGAGTCACTCCAAGTACAATTGAAATTGAATGTTATTAAGTTAGAAAAATAATGGTTAATTAAGTTAACCAATCTAACTTAATTTTTCCAAAATATATATATAATGTGCCACAGTCTCATGGTTATTGTATAAGAGTTTTGTCGTGTTTATATTAGTATATGCAAATCATTATATTACATTATAAGCATAGCTAACAAATGGAAATGATCTTCTACCAGCCGTTGCAATTTGAATAAAAGAAAACAATTCTTATGAATAAATTTATATTTTTTTTACACGTCTCCCGTAAGAAAAAAGATTATATAACCAAAAGAGCATGTGTAATGCACCATAAAATCATCTCCTTGTTCTAAAAGATGGAGAAATTGACGTTTGATTTTAAATAATACAGTATATATTAGTACGAGGAGAAGATATATCAAGGATTGATTAAAGCAAAAAATAAATAAATAAATAAATAAATAAATAAATAAATAAATAAAGAGGATTGATTGGCCTATTGAATATTCTGCAAATTATCCAGCAAAACAAGAAACTATCTGCTAACCAGGCCACATCCATTCCTGCATCGCTGTGATAACCATGAACTTTCCAAGAACTTAGCTATTGTGTTTTTGTTCTTTCTAAAAAAAATATTGTTTTTCAATCTTTATTGTAAGAAAATATTCCAACTAAAGAAAGATAGTACATTTTTTTTCTTTTAAAAAACTTTCTTACGATTGGTTTTTGTTATAGATGATGTCTTGGAGAACCAAGATCTTCCATTATGTTTTAATCTTGTCAATTTTGACTATCAAACGTATTTCCTTTTAACTCGTTGTCAACAGTTAATTGGTTTTGTTGCTCTTTACAAATATGTTTTTAGTTTTATGACCTTATTTCTTTTTTTTTTATGCATTGAAGCTTTACTTTCACACATGAAATATTACTTTTACACATAACAAATTTATCTTTTACATATAAAAATTTAAAAAATTATTTTTTAATTTTAAAATTGTAAAGGAATTTGATGTACAAATAGAGCTTTGGTGTTTACTAACAACTAAGGATGCCTTCTTCCGAGCCTTGGTTTCAACAATTAAATTATTATAGTAGTAGATAATATAAGGTTGGAACTTGGTTTTGTTCACTTAAACTTTTCTTCAAAGGCAGACCCGTACATCATATTCTATATACCTTTTTAAAACTACTAATTGCTGTAAATTAATACGTATATTAATACAATAACTGGAATATTGATTTCTAGTCATTGTCACTATATTACTCTTGTTTAAAATTTATATTTGCAAGGCTGTTAGTTTTAAGGATGTTTTAGCCAATTGTGTTTGTACGATAATATATAAATTGTTGTATTTACCTACAAGCATTCAGTTTTGAGATAGTTTTGTTATGTTAATGCCAAGTTGTTTCCAGTTCTGGTCATGAAATAGATACTATGTATAAACAACAAATTAAATCACAAAGCACCATCTGCCACTTCATTATTAGCTAGCTACCGTTGCAACTAATTAGTGTAAATTTTCACTAATTATTAATATACCTTCCCACTCTGATTTTTTAAATCAATGTTATATATATGTTGTTGATGGAGTAAGTGCATGCGGAACCCGATTGTATTCCTCAAATTGTATATTTATATTGAACTTTTCAATAATATATAAGAGACTTGAATTTATTAATTATAAACGACGAAGATGGAATTTTATTGTATATTTTACATTATTCTTAAGTCTATATATAACTTATATGAATAAATAAAAAATTAAGCCATTTTATTCTGGAAACAACAATTAAAGTAGTTTTACAAAATTGGAAGCCAAGCAAGTAAAATGATACATATGCTTTTAACTATTCCCTCTGCTTAGTTTTACTTGTCTGTTATGGACTTTGCACACCTTTTAAAAAATAATAAATAAAATACATAATTTATCATGATATTCATATTAAGTAATTTATATTTTTACTAAATTCGAGAAAAATAATTAATATTGTGATTATAATAGAAAATAATAGATTGTCTTCAGTCTTCACTTAATATATAAAAATGACAAGTAAAATATAAGTCTATTTTTAGTATACTAGACGAGTGGAATTGAAGGAGGGAGTGCTTAGCATGAATTTTTTGTTAAGAGAAAAAAGGAAAAAGAGAGCACGTTTCAATATCTTTGTTTGATGTAAAATATAAAATGGTCCATAGTTTGAGAGAATAATGGGAAAATGGAAAGGAGATGCCTTAAATGGAACTCATTCTTCTTTCTCGAAATCATCATTAAGGTCCACGTCAATATCTTTCATTTACATTATTTTCCTTGATTTTCACTTTTTCCCGTTTAAGTAGGTATGCATTGAGTGAATCCAAGGACACGGAGGCACCCGTTTAGGTAAATTGCAAAATAAAAACTCTGCACTTACACATTTACTCTTCTTTTATTCCCTTAATTTCAATATTCCCGTCTAAAAGGACTGTGCTTTTGCTTTCTTTTTCACTCGTTTGTTTCTTGTTTGACTAATTAATGAGTTTAGCATATATCACAATAGTAATTAATGGTTGGTAAAAGAGGGAGCAAGATAACGACATATCAAACCGAGATTTCAGGAGTCTAGTTGATTATAAGAGGATACTCAACACTCTAGAATGATCCTAGTCGTTTGTTAAGGTTGTTGGTAATTAGAATTTAATACTCTTTTGTTAGCATTATGTTCTTGTTTAAATGATGATAATTCACTAAGTATGGAATAGTCAAAAT
>JASVEL010006032.1:0-15162 GCA_032618575.1 Nicotiana noctiflora
ACATATGAATACGTACACCTGTGGTCAAATACATACCGAAGCACCTCCGCCACACACAAGAATGGTACCCGTAATCACGACATTCGACGCCTCGCCTCGGCTCCGGCCGGTAAAGCATGGAATCGGGATCCGCACCTCCCTCTCGAGCTACGTCTCTGTGACGCGCCATCAACCGGCCGACCTCTACCTCTCCCGCCGGATCGGCCTCCACCTCTACGGTCTCGACCTCCACCTCTATAACTCTACCCCCGCCTCTCGGCCGGCCGGGCAGCCGAGGGTCAGCCTAGGGCCTCGAATCATGGGACGAGGGCCTCGCCGCCGAGAGTTGCCCGTTGCTCGAGGCCAAACCTGAAAAAATGACCCGGGTCACCACAACCCTAGCAACTCTTAGACCGATAGGGCTGCTGGCCCCGACGACCCGAATGGCCTCCACGAACACTCCGAAGAGGCCGAGCATTAATAGGAGGTGATCTGAATACCGCCCACGAAACCCACGATCACCCGGTCCACCCCGTGAAGCCTCGGCGGGCGGAACGGAAAGGCCGTGAAGACCGGCCCCCGTCAAAGCATTCTCTCGCCACCGAAGAAGAACCACTAAACCTCCCTGAATGACGAGGCCTCTTGTCCGAAGAATAACCACCTCCCCGAGCAAGCAGCCATCTCAACTCTACGCGATGCATTAGCTACCTCCCGAAATGAAATATCACTCCCCACTCCCATAGCCATCTCGAAGTCTAATCGGCTAATTAAGCCCATCTATAAACCTGCGGACCCTCTCCCGCTCCGTGGGCAGTATCACCACTGCATGACGAGCCAAATCAACAAATCTCGTCTCATACCGAGTGACCGTCATAGTGCCCTGCTGGAGGCGCTCAAACTGCCTCCGAAGTGCATCCCGCCGAGTACTAGGGAGAAACTTCTCCAGAAATAACTCTGCAAACTGATCCCATGATAAAGCCGGGGACCCTGCCGGTCGAGTCAAACAATAATCCCTCCACCAAGTCTTGGCGGATCCTGAAAGCCTGAATGTACAGAAGTCAACTCCATTGGACTCCACGATCCCCATGGTCTTGAGAATCTCATGGAAACTGAATAAGAAATCCTGAGGATCCTCTGATATGGCACCGCTAAAAGTAGTGGTAAACAGTTTGGAGAACCGATTAAATCTCCATAAAGAATCAGAAGTCATGGCCGCTCCATCTCCGGCATGAGCCGTGGTACCTGACTGAGTGGCCACAGTTGGCTAAACCACTGGTGCCTGATGCTGAGGAGCTACTGGCTCCAGAGTACGAGCAATAGGAGTCTGGGCCCCTCCTCCAGCCTGAGAAGCGGCTGGTGCAGCTGGTAATAAGCCTGCTCTGGCAACACTGTCCATAAAACCCGCTATCCAGACTAGAGCCTCCCGAAGATCCAGGGTAAATAAGGCATCCCCTGGGACCTGAGCTGGGCCCACTGGAGCTGTTGGGACTGGAACCTCCTCACCAATCTCAACATGAGGCTCCACCTCTGGAATAGCTGTCGGGGGCTGAGCTCTGCCCCTACCATGGACCTCGATACGGCCTCGGCCCCTGCCCCTCACGGGAGCTGCCTGGGGCTCAGGGTGCTGATCAGCCATCTGTGAAAGGACAGTGTAAACGCGTGATTTTTGACCCTCCCCGAGATTTTTTATATTTTTAGCGTAAAATATTTAGTTTAGTTTTAATATAGCTATTTTAACTAAATTTGACTCTTTTACTTTATTTTTACCTTAAAATGAAAAATAACAAAAATATAGTTTTATTAATGTTTCGTAGTCATTTTTAAATTAGAAAAATATAAAAATAGTACTTTATATTTTTATCTTTTTATAAAAAACGAAAATAATAAAAAAAATAGTTTCATTAATATTTTGTAGTTATTTTAAACTTGAAAAATATAAAAAAAAAATAGTTTTAATTATGAGTATTATAGTTATTTTGGTTACCTAGGATTAATTAAATAACGCCATTCTCGGTTCCGGGCGAAGAATAATATTCGGGTTCAAACTACCCGGTTTTATAATTTTCGTACATAGCCCGTAATAACCCGACACTACACTAAGGGGGAGGGATGGGAGAATGATTAAAAAATAAAAAGAGAATAAAAAACAAAAAAGAAAAGACAAAAAAGACACGGCAAAGTGGGGGGTAACATGATAGACACTCTTATTTTTGAATCCTAGGAGACATAACACACATTTTAAATAGAAGAAACAGATCATCTTCTTAAAATAAAAGGAGAACGGTTCTTCTTCATTTTCATGAGGAAACAGTACGAAAAAAACACTGGAGGGTTCTTCATTTTTTTTGTCTCTGGACGGCAGCAAGAAGAGAAGAAAAACGGCGGCTTCAACAAAAAAAACCAAACACAATTGCCGATCCCTTCTTCTTCTGGAACAAAAAATCAGCCACTCTCTTTGAAAAAAAAAACTCCTAGAAACCATTATTCACAAACACACATATGTGAAGTAGCTATAGAGACAGCCGATACACACAATCTATACCTTCACATTTGGAGCTCTTTTATTTCTGTTTTCATGCTCCTCACCACTGACTCACAACAATAGAGATAGGAGGACGTGAATAGAAGAAAAGGAGAGGGAACGAGAGTAAGAGGGGACGCAGCTGCGCAACAATTACCATCGACACACACAATCGTCGACCAGTCCAGCGCACCAATCGTCGGCCATCAGCTGTTGTCACATCCAAACGATCCTTTCATCCTCCCTCACACACCCGCGACCATAATTGTTGGTTACGTTGCTGTCCAGCAGTTCGTTCCTCAACATTTCGATGACTCCGTTGTTTGCAGTTTCATCTTGTGCTTAGTTCATCGTTTTCCATTCGAGTTTTGGTTCAGTTCGTCGAGTTTCCGCCGAGACGTTCCAATAGAGACCTTGTCCGTGGTTTTGACGTTTCATTCTCGAGTTTGCTATTGAGGTCCAGTTCTCTATCTTTTTACCTTGATATTTATCATTTATTGAAATGAAAATGGCATGGATATAAAAAAGGCATGAAAGGAGTATAAAATGCTACTCCTATTTGATAAATATATATATGTAAAAGTAAAGTAACTGGTTGGAGGTTTATTCTTTCCATTTTCGTTTGATTACTGCCAGATGGACACATGCTTTTTCTATTGTGAAATTCATGGAGTTTTTCTCCTTCTATTTGTTTGGATAATGTTTAAGGAGGGTTTGTTGAATTGGACAAGTTGTTTGGTTTGATTGGCGTAGAAACTAGTTTAGTAAGCAGTAAACTTTTGATAGTTAATTTGAATTAATGATATATGTAACTCATAGTCCTCACTTAATTAATACTTTAATCCTTAGAATCCGAGGCGCGCCATTTAGCAAATTGCATGGCCCTCGCAAACTATAAATGTGAAAATTGCTTTAGGCGCGTTAGTTAATAATATTACCTTCCTAAATTCGGGTGTGCATTTATGTGACCCAAATCTTACTCTCGGCGAAGCTGAAACGCATTTAAGTCACAGGCGTACTGGTTGCGGTGTGACTCGAAATGTGTTTTCGTGACGTCGCAATTCTTCTAAAATTGAAAAGCGGAACATAATAGTACATAATTAAAATACATAAAGAAATCAGATAAAAACAAAAATTGCAGTTGAGCGACCGTGCTAGAACCACGGAACTAGGGAATGCCTAACACCTTCTCCCGAGTTAACAGAATTCCTTATCCGGGTTTCTGGTTCGCGGACCATTAAATAGAGTCAAACCTTTCCTCAATTCGGGATTCAAACCGGTAACTTGGGACACCATAAATCTCCCAAGTGGCGACTCCGAATCTCTCAATAAATGAATCCCGTTTTGGTTGTCCTTTAATTGGAAAAACTCCCTTTTATACCTCACGCTCTCGCGGGTGCGTAAAAAGGAGGTGTGACAGCTCTGGCGACTCTGCTGGGGATGATACCACTGAACTTCGGTTCGGGGTCTAAGAATTCGAGCTCAGTTAAATTGTTGTTTTGTCAATATCTGATTTTATTACATGTTTAATTAATGTGCTACATGTCTACCGCTTTGATACTAGTTGCATTGTATATACAAATTGCTATATGTTTACCGCTTTGATATTGCGTGAACTGTGTACAAAACTGTGCCGAAAACCCGTCTCTTCTTACCCCCGGGGATGTGCTTACTGGTTGAGACTCCCCTTTCTGTTAGTGTCAATACCAAAATAAGAAAAGAGGCAGGATAAGTTACAAAGCCGGACGATCCCGCGGGTCCCCGGTACGTAGCTCCCTCCTCAAATCCGAGTTGTCTGCTCGGGTACACGGTCTAGTACCATTGAAAACATCAGGATATTGAGCCTAGATTTAGGACGTTTATTTGCATCATATCTGACTTAGGGGACTCAACACAGGGGTTGGGTCCGTCTAGGACAGGTGACCCGGAAAATTAAAGACCGAGCATGTTATATGTTGCATTTATTTGTTCTAGATTATTATTGGCTAAATTCCTGAAAAACAAAAAGAGAGAAATTTTAGATATCGAAATATTGACGAATTGTTTGAGAAGAAAATTCGAAAAATAGGTAGAACAATTTTGTTGAAATAATTGGTCAAATAATCCGACCGAACTACGCAGGTTTGATTCTCGCCATTAGGTGGGATACGTAGGCAACCCTCATAGGGTCCAACCACCCCTTTAAAAAAAAATCAAAAAAAAATGTGTGTTTAATTTTGTCAATAAAATCAAAGTGATGCCGTTTTTGCAAATAACCGAATGTTCCGAAAGGACGTCGGAAGGCTGTTTTTTGCAAAAATAGCCACTTTGAATCATTTTTAATAAATTGCAGCCGCAGCCTTGAAATATTCCTTGTGGAAATGTTGCAAGGCCATAGCCGCAAAATCAAGTCCGGGTTCACACCCCTTTTGCAAAAATAACCAAAAAATGTTAAATTTTTTATTTTGTTATAAATGAGTCGGACGATGCTATTCTTGCTCAAAATAGTTGAAAGGTTGTATCCGCAAAATTAAGTTTGAGTCATGACTCAACTTTTCAAAAAATAATCACTCTATCAAATAAGCCATTACATGGACGGTCCTTGCATAAATAGCCACTTTTGGCATTTGAACTTCTTCAGTCTTGTATTGGCCTGTGTCGGTGCTGAATGATGCCCCATAGGCCCCAGGATTAAATTTTGAATTTATATCTTCTTGATAAAATTTTGCAAAAAAGAGCCACTTTGTCTGAATAAGCCATTATACGGCCAATTTATGAAAATATTCTTGAGTTGGTTTATGGTGATGCCGAACGATGCCCCATGAGCCACGGAAAAAAAAAATTAAGTTTATCTTTCTTTAAATAAATTTTGCAAAAATAGTCATTTTGTCAATAAGCCATTAGGTGGCCAATTTTGTAGAAATAGTCATAATTGACACCAAAAATATTCTTTTTCTTGTAGAAATTTCCTACACAAGTTTGTAGTTGGAGTCGGCTTCTATAATTTTCCTTCAAAGAAAACAAAAAAAAAAATCAAATAAATATCTCTTTACTTCTTGCATTAATTTGCAAGAACTACGCTCGGTCTGATTCATGCGGGGTCATGATACGTAGGCAATCTCCAAAAGATTCGACCACAACTGTATATGTATATATATAATATAAAAAAATAAAAAAAAAAAAAAAAAAAATTTTGATAAGGACTGACTGAGTCCATTCTAACATGTTTTGTCTTGAATTGAAAAGTAAGTAGAAGGTGGTTGGTTTGTGACAAGCGGACAACGCAAGATCCCCGAAAGATGGTACAGGAGGAAATAACCCAAAGATTGAAAAGCTTAGAACAGCGGTTGAAAAACACGCACGGGTTGGCAGGTCAAAAGAGTGTGGCTTTCAAAGATCTATGCTTGTTTCCCGATGTCCGCTTGCCACCTGGTTTCAAGATTCCCAAATTTGGAAAGTACGATGGACATGGACACCCAATAGCCCACTTGAAAAGGTATTGCAATCAACTAAGGAGTCTGGGAAGAAATGAAGAATTGTTAATAGCTTACTTTGGGGAAAGCCTTACAGGAGTAGCCTCTGAATGGTTTTGGGATCAAGATGCATCTCGCTGGCACGTCTGGAACGACATGGCACAGGCTTTTGTCAAACAATTTCAATACAACATTGACATTGTCCCGAACCGCATATTCCTTTCAAATCTGAAGAAGAAATCAAGTGAAAGTTTCAGGGAATATGCCCTTAAATGGAGAGAGCAAGCGGCTCGTGTTGAGCCACCCATGGATGACCATGAGTTAATCACTATCTTCCTTCAGGCTCAAGAGCCGGATTATTTTCAGAACATGATGTCCTGCGGTTGGTCAATCCTTCTTGGATGTAATCAAAATGGGAGAAATGGTAGAGAACGGTCTTAAGACAGTCAGAATTATAAGTCAAGCGGCTCTCAAGGCTGCAGCTCAGGCTGTCCAATTTGAATCTAGTGACACGAATGAGAGGGATGAAGAAGTCATGATGATATCAGGGTCAAGAAAAGGTTCCAGAAGAGTACCTCGACAGTATGCGATGTCTCGACAGGTTTTCCATAATTCCCCTGAGCATTACTATCCACCTCCGAACCCACCATACCCAGTTGATTCACCCCAGTATGTTATTCAGCCATCAAATCATCCAAGAAAGCGAGCACGAGCATCACAAAATCTCTATCAGCCTCCGCAAAATTTCCAAATACCTTATAACCCACTTCCAAACCAAGGGCATAGAAGGGAACCGAAGTTGAAGGATAATTTCACACCAATAGGAGTTTCCTATGAAAGCTTATTTGAGAAGTTAAAGCAACAGGACATGATTGCACCCATCCCTCCAAATCATGTGGACCCACGTGCAAGGAGATTTGACCCATCTAAAAGGTGTGAATACCATTCCCATGCCCAGGGGCACAACATGGAAAGTTGTCGGGATTTGAAAAGGGAAATAGAAAGGATGATCCAAGAAAGATTGATTGTGATTCATAACGGTGACACCCAGAATATCGCGCTGAATCCGTTACCTGCACCTGATGATACACACTTTCTCGCGGTGATGCCTAGTGACACGGAATATGAGAATCCACTCGGGAATTTGCCGACTGAAATGAGAGAAGGCCATAGTGGTTCTGATAATCAAATTCGTGGCTAAATGCCAGGCTTATCAATCGGAGAGTCATTTGTGGTGGCTTATTTTGTTGTCATTTCTATTTGTCCGAGTTATTTCAGAATGGTAATCCGAATGTTGTCTTGTGGCTCAAGCATTTTATCTTTGTATTTTTCTTTTGATCATAGTGTCTCATCTAAAGGGGTCTAGGTTCGTTCTAGGTATTGTACCCCAGTTTTGTTTTTTGGTTGTTCGAGTCGTTGTTTTATCGGCTAATGCAATGACCTATTTTATATTATTTCTAGACATTTTCTGTTATTTAGTCCTCTCCTTCCTATAGTTCTTTTTCTGCTAGCTCTAGTGACATGACGTGCGCGCATAGTTCTGGCCTGATCTTAAAAGTTAATCACAAAACCATTGGGAGGTGATCGAGATATTTAAATTAAATAAGAACGGTTTGAGATTATTCGAAGCCCGAGTCATGAGAAACCGGGGCAAGTAAAAGGAAACCGTTAAAGGCAAGCTGGCCAAAATTGACATGGGGTCGTTCATAATAATGAAAATGAGAGTGTTGCCCAACAGTGCTTTAAAGATATGACGAATATTAATTGTGTTGTTTACGCTTGGCATGTTTTGAAGATTGGAACGACGAAGGCATTTTGTTCTGCTATCCAAACACTTTATCCATCGTCAACCCTTTGAGCCTTACTTTAAATTCTTTCACACCCCTCATTCGGAATTAGTTACAAAGACTATAAACACAAGTTTGAAAGGTAAGAGAAGAAATGGATAAAGAAAAAAAAAATAAAGAAAAAAAACAACAAAAAGAGATAAAGGAAAAAAAAAAGAAAAATGTGTGAAAAAAAAAAACTTGAAAAAGAGGAATTGGGAACTACGTTTGACCTGATTCCTCGAAGAGGATACGTAGGCGCTTCACAGCTCGGTCATAGTGTAAATAAAGAAATAAAAATCCCCAAGCTAGAAACTGGGGCAACAAAAGTTGTGTTTATAAAGGAAGATGTAGACTCCGAAGGTTATAATTTTGAACCCATTTTGTTTTGTTTCGAGCCTTTAATACCATTTCTTTCTAGCCTTATCCAAATCCACATTACGGTCCAAAGAAAGACCTTTTGACCAATCTTTAAAAGAGGCCAAGTCGGGCAAATGAGAGAAGTCTTATCAGAACATAACACTCTGATTCCCATCAGAAAAGACTCAGATCTGCAGCAGAAGAAATATGAGAGAATCTTAGCAGTAACACCACCAATCCCCAGCGGAAAAGTAACACAAATGAGAGAGTCTTAGCGGTGAAAACCTTCACAGGCACCATAAGGCGATGAAAGCTGAGAGAAAACCAAAATGAGAGAGGCTTGGTAGTGATAACCCCTCGGGCACTACAAGTCGAACGAAGGTTGGAAATGAGATAGGAAAGCCCCAGGAGAAGATTACAAAAGGGGGTTTAACGACGGAGGGTAGGCTATATGTGCATGTCATGTCCATTAGACTTGGTATCCACGTTTGATAGGGTTATTTTATAATTTTTCTTTTTAGAGAGTCACCCTCGTTTTTGTCTTTTATTCTGTTTCCTTTTATCTTTCTCCTTTCATAAAAATTCCCCAATAGAGTCTGTTTGTAAGAAATGATTTCAAAATTTTCCATCAGCTTTCCAATTATGCAAGACGGAATTTGATTGGTACACCCAAGTGGTATAGGTGAGGAGGGATTAAGCGCAAAGCCAGTGTCCAGAAGGATATTCCCCAGCAATAGGAAATCGACAAAGGGGTGGATCGGTGTGAAAAGGATATCTCAATGAAGGTTAATAACCTCGAGGCCAAGGCCAATGAGACTCAAAGGTCGGGAAATGCACATTCCTTAGATATGCCGCCAAAGAAGGGGAGATATCCCCGGCAGAAAGGTATTTTCAGTGACAAGGGTGAACAAAGAAAATGGTTCACCAGTAAAACATGCAAGGTCTTCACGAAGGGTCACTATTATAGGAATTCGGGTGGTCAGTGGAAAACCACGTGGCAAGGTTCGCGAATAAAGAGTCGTCAAGGAAGGCGGGGGAGCAAGAAAGGAGAAAATTATCCCCAGCATGAATATCATCAAATGATAACATCCCCGGCAGGGTTTGACAATGAAACGCAGAGCAGGGAAAGAAGAGGAGAACCATCCCCAGCAGGAGCACCACAACCAGCCACCACATTTTAAAACTAACTAATTTTTCTTTGATTTGAAACAGGAAGAAGAGGGGTTGTTGGTAGAAAAGCATGCCACGAAGAAGATTCTCAAACTGGGGCAGAAAATTTTCTCCCGTTGTGAAAATTTTCTCGAAACCAAATACCTGGTTGGGGAAAGAAGCCAGATAACGCGAGGAAATGATCTTTGAACCCGGTTATCCCCAGCAGCTTTGAAAGAAAGAAAACAACAAGCTGTGATAGAGGAAATTATACCCCCAGCAGACAGGACAAAACGAGGAAGCTTGCGTTCAGAAAGGCAAGAGGCCGGTATCACCCCCAGCAGTTCTCGGAAAAATGAAACACTGATTTCGAGATTTCCCGGCAGCATTATATCCTACAAGTTTTCAAGGGAGCGAAGCGCGAGCCCCAAAGGAGGTTTGGAAAGAGGAAGAAGGAAAAGGGATCCCCGGACAGGGTAATCCCCAGCTGATGGCATTTCAATCCCCAGCGATTTCGTGAATAAAGGTTTTGAAGGAAGTAGAAAAGGAGGAAATAAAGAAGATTTCCCCCAGCAGCATTATCCCCAGCAGGTAAGTAAACAATTCCAAAGATATCCCCAGAAGTCAAGGGAGAAATAACACGACCTAGGAGGAAAGCAATTCCGAAACAAGGTAATTTAGCAGAAAGAATGGAGTGGCGATTTAGTTTTGAGTTGTAGTTAAAGTCAGGGAGCCCGCCTGAAGAATGGAGTGGCGATTTAGTTTTGAGTTGTAGTTAAAGTCAGGGAGCCCGCCTGAAGAATGGAGTGGCGATTTAGTTTTGAAGATGTAGTTGAAGTCAGGAAGCCCGCCTGAAGAATGGAGTGGCGATTTAGTTTTGAAGATGTAGTTGAAGTCAGGAAGCCCGCCTGAAGAATGGAGTGGCGATTTATTTTAAAGTTGTAGTTGAAGTCAGGGATGCCCGCCTGAAGAATGGAGTGGCGATTTAGTTTTGAGTTGTAGTTAAAGTCGGGGAGCCCGCCCTGAAGAATGGAGTGGCGATTTAGTTTTGAGTTGTAGTTAAAGTCGGGGAGCCCGCCCGAAGAATGGAGTGGCGATTTAGTTTTGAAGATGTAGTTGAAGTCGGGAAGCCCGCCCGAAGAATGGAGTGGCGATTTAGTTTTGAAGATGTAGTTGAAGTCAGGAAGCCCGCCTGAAGAATGGAGTGGCGATTTATTTTAAAGTTGTAGTTGAAGTCGGGATGCCCGCCTGAAGAATGGAGTGGCGATTTAGTTTTGAAGATGTAGTTGAAGTCAGGGAGCCCGCCTGAAGAATGGAGTGGCGATTTATTTTAAAGTTGTAGTTGAAGTCGGGGAGCCCGCCTGAAGAATGGAGTGGCGATTTTATTTTGAAGTTGTAGTTGAAGTCAGGGAGCCCGCCTGAAGAATGGAGTGGCGATTTAGTTTGGAGTTGTAGTTGAAGTCAGGGAGCCCGCCCGAAGAATGGAGTGGCGATTTAGTTTTTGAAGTTATAGTTAAAGATAATTTAATAGGAAGTGAAAAACAACAATTAGAGGTTTTAGATGAAAGCAACAAGAAAAATGGAGCAACAATTGGAAGATTTTAAGTAAGGCAGCAATTTAGACCTAGTCTGAGGAATTATCTCCTAGCGTCAAAATCTTAGTCTGATGAATCTTTCTCCTAAGACATCAAAATCTTAGTCCGATGAATCTTTCTCCTAAGATATCAAAATCTCAGTCCGATGAATCTTTCTCCTAAGATCACAACAATTAAGACCTAGTCTGATGAATTATCTCCTAGCGTCAAAATCTTAGTCCGATGAATCTTTCTCCTAAGATATCAAAATCTTAGTTTGATGAATCTTTCTCCTAAGATCACAATGATTTAGACCTAGTCTGACGAATTATCTCCTAGCGTCAAAGTCTTAGTCCTGATGAATTATCTCCTAGCGTCAAAGTCTTAGTCTGATGAATCTTTCTCCTAAGACATCAAAATCTCAGTCCGAGGAATCTTTCTCCTGAGATGGTAATCATTCGATCTATACATTTCAAGTTTTGGTAATCAGGTGCCCACTGAAGAAGGGAATGGCAATTTATGATTAGAGTTTGTTGTTAAAGTCGGAAGCCCGCCAGAAAAGCAGAACGCCGTCTCAGTTTCCAAGATTTGAAAAGGATAGTGAACAATCGAAAGTGACTGAGTGTATCCCCAGCAGGAACCAGAAGGAAGGCAACAAGGATCAGAAAAGATAGATTCAGACTTCGAAGGATAATAGCTCGAAGATCACAAGTAAGGGAATTCACTTCGGAGTGCAATGCAAGTTAGCAACAAAAGAAACTTGCAACCAGAATGCGAGTCAACAGTCCGAGATGATCAACAGAAGTTAGTCACAATGAAAAAAAGAGACAAGGAGTTAACCCAAGTGCAGAAGTTGATAAAAGATGTGGTGTGCTCAAGACATGGCCGAGGTCACAAGCACTGCATACTTGGTCTTGATTCGAAAAGCAGCACCTGCAACTAGCAAGTATCAAGGTTCAAATTTAGAGTCCGCATGAAGCACCAACCAATACTCAAGATCAAGCTTCAGAAGACTTATAGATAGGAATCTTGTAACTAGTAGCTGATAGGCTTAGTTAGTCTTTTTCATGTTGGATTTTTGATGTAATAGCAGGACCACGGACCGGAACCTCGACGGAACGGAACCTCGGCGAAACGGCACCTCGACCGGCTCTCCACCTCGGTATACCCCTTCATCACTCACTTTCGAACTACACGTGGCCTGATTCCTTTATAGCCAAGGATATGTAGGCAGCTCAGATACAACGGCTCGGTCACATTCCTCTTCTTTTAGTTTAGTCCCTCCGAATAAGGGTCGGGTCAAAAACACTTGTCTAGTCGTTCTTTGTCTGAAAACTCTTTGTGTTTTCAGTCAAAGAGGGGCAGCTGTAAACGCGTGATTTTTGACCCTCCCCGAGATTTTTTATATTTTTAGCGTAAAATATTTAGTTTAGTTTTAATATAGCTATTTTAACTAAATTTGACTCTTTTACTTTATTTTTACCTTAAAATGAAAAATAACAAAAATATAGTTTTATTAATGTTTCGTAGTCATTTTTAAATTTGAAAAATATAAAAATAGTAATTTATATTTTTATCTTTTTATAAAAAATGAAAATAATAAAAAAATAGTTTCATTAATATTTTGTAGTTATTTTAAACTTGAAAAATATAAAAAAAAATAGTTTTAATTATGAGTATTATAGTTATTTTGGTTACCTAGGATTAATTAAATAACGCAATTCTCGGTTCCGGGCGAAGAATAATATTCGGGTTCAAACTACCCGGTTTTATAATTTTCGGACATAGCCCGTAATAACCCGACACTACACTAAGGGGAGGGATGGGAGAATGATTAAAAAATAAAAAGAGAATAAAAAACAAAAAAGAAAAGACAAAAAAGACACGGCAAAGTGGGGGGTAACATGATAGACACTCTGATTTTTGAATCCTAGGAGACATAACACACATTTTAAATAGAAGAAACAGATCATCTTCTTAAAATAAAAGGAGAACGGTTCTTCTTCATTTTCATGAGGAAATAGTACGAAAAAAACACTGGAGGGTTCTTCATTTTTTTTGTCTCTGGACGGCAGCAAGAAGAGAAGAAAAACGGCGGCTTCAACAAAAAAAACCAAACACAATTGCCGATCCCTTCTTCTTCTGGAACAAAAAATCAGCCACTCTCTTTGAAAAAAAAAACTCCTAGAAACCATTATTCACAAACACACATATGTGAAGTAGCTATAGAGACAGCCGATACACACAATCTATACCTTCACATTTGGAGCTCTTTTATTTCTGTTTTCATGCTCCTCACCACTGACTCACAACAATAGAGATAGGAGGACGTGAATAGAAGAAAAGGAGAGGGAACGAGAGTAAGAGGGGACACAACTGAGCAGCAATTACCATCGACACACACAATCGTCGACCAGTCCAGCGCACCAATCGTCGGCCATCAGCTGTTGTCACGTCCAAACGATCCTTTCATCCTCCCTCACACACCCGCGACCATAATTGTTGGTTACGTTGCTGTCCAGCAGTTCGTTCCTCAACATTTCGATGACTCCGTTGTTTGCAGTTTCATCTTGTGCTTAGTTCATCGTTTTCCATTCGAGTTTTGGTTCAGTTCGTCGAGTTTCCGCCGAGACGTTCCAATAGAGACCTTGTCCGTGGTTTTGACGTTTCATTCTCGAGTTTGCTATTGAGGTCCAGTTCTCTATCTTTTTACCTTGATATTTATCATTTATTGAAATGAAAATGGCATGGATATAAAAAGGCATGAAAGGAGTATAAAATGCTATTTGATAAATATATATATGTAAAAGTAAAGTAACTGGTTGGAGGTTTATTCTTTCCATTTTCGTTTGATTACTGCCAGATGGACACATGCTTTTTCTATTGTGAAATTCATGGAGTTTTTCTCCTTCTATTTGTTTGGATAATGTTTAAGGAGGGTTTGTTGAATTGGACAAGTTGTTTGGTTTGATTGGCGTAGAAACTAGTTTAGTAAGCAGTAAACTTTTGATAGTTAATTTGAATTAATGATATATGTAACTCATAGTCCTCACTTAATTAATACTTTAATCCTTAGATCCGAGGCGCGCCATTTAGCAAATTCCATGGCCCTCGCAAACTATAAATGTGAAAATTGCTTTAGGCGCGTTAGTTAATAATATTACCTTCCTAAATTCGGGTGTGCATTTATGTGACCCAAATCTTACTCTCGGCGAAGTTGAAACGCATTTAAGTCACAGGCGTACTGGTTGCGGTGTGACTCGAAATGTGTTTTCGTGACGTCGCAATTCTTCTAAAATTGAAAAGCGGAACATAATAGTACATAATTAAAATACATAAAGAAATCAGATAAAAACAAAAATTGCAGTTGAGCGACCGTGCTAGAACCACGGAACTAGGGAATGCCTAACACCTTCTCCCGAGTTAACAGAAATCCTTATCCGGGTTTCTGGTTCGCGGACCATTAAATAGAGTCAAACCTTTCCTCAATTCGGGATTCAAACCGGTGACTTGGGACACCATAAATATCCCAAGTGGCGACTCCGAATCTCTCAATAAATGAATCCCGTTTTGGTTGTCCTTTAATTGGAAAAACTCCCTTTTATACCTCACGCTCTCGCGGGTGCGTAAAAAGGAGGTGTGACAGACAGAATAAAAGTTCAATCAGTATTTGAGGAACAAATCGCACGACAAGAAGAAACAAATGAGAGACTCTTTCCTAACTCAATAGACTCTGGAGGACAAGTACAGACGTCTCCGTACCTGCCTCTCAAACTCTACTAAGCTTGTTCGTGAGTGGTGAGACCTATGTAACCTAGAGCTATGATACCAACTTGTCACGACCCGGATTTCCCCCCAATATCGGGATCGTGATGACGCCTACTCGTGGTAGCTAGTCAAGCCTCTTTATTTACACTATCTTGTTTAACAATACTTCATATTCAAATTAATAACCAAAATCATAATCTTAATTAAACAAGTGCGGAAGACTTTATAAAAATAGAAATAAGTAGTTTCAAGGTATCTGATACTGAAATCCTCTACCCAAGATGTGGATTCACCAACTCACGAACTACCACTGAATACTACACATAAAAGTCTGAAAGAAATATAACATAATCTGTTTGTCTCGGAACAAAGAGACAACAACTAGTAACATAAGTAAAGGGAGAGACGCCGGGCCTGCGGACGTCTGCAAGCTACCTCGGTCTCAAATATGATCAACTCCCACGCAAAAGATCTATTGCTGCTGCTCCTGATCGAAACCTGGACCTGAGCAAAAACGCACAGAAGTGCAGTAT
>JASVEL010006033.1:0-84543 GCA_032618575.1 Nicotiana noctiflora
ACACACCGATAATATATGGGCAAGAGTCTCCTGATGACCAGGGATAGCAATAGATACAGTCAGGGCCTGAACTGGGGCTGCTGGAGCATCAACCAGTGGGGGCTGCTCCTGAACAGGTACAACGGGCCGGTCAGTTGGCACTGCCTCAGCTGCCCTACCTCTACCTCTAGCACGACCCACCCACAACCTCTAGCAGGTGGCAATGGAGGTCGTCCACCTCATCCTGATGCTCGCGTTCTCGCCATCTGCGAGAGATATAATATAGAAGTTCAGTTCTCAGAACAACAAGATCGCACGATAGAGTTCAAGAAAAGTGAAGTGTTTCCTAAAGGTTCGCAGCCTCCCGAGGATAAGTACAGGCGTCCCCGTACCGATCCACAAGACTCTATTAACCGGCTCAAGACTCATGAGGCCTAGTAAACCTAGGCTCTAATACCAACTTGTCACGACCCCAAAGCCGGTCGTGATGGCGCCCAGCACACTGCTAGGCCAGCCTGACCAATCAATAACAATAACGGAGCTAGGAGATCGCCTTGTCCCATTTTAAGCATATCAATTGTAAACAACAGTGATAGATATATATATCAAACAGGGAACCAAGTCCCAAAAACATACCAACTCCCATAGACCGAAGGGTCAAGAGTCAAGAGCCTCTAAAGAACATAGGTGTTATAAGGTTTACAACCAAAGCTCAGTGCGAAAAGAAAAGACAACATGAAAAGAAAAGATAGCTAGAAGGGGAGTCGGGTCCTGCGGAAGCTGCAGCTACCTCGACTATCCTGCACAATGCCTCTGAGCAGCTTCCAGATCAGGTCTGCTGAGAGGTACCTGGATCTGCACACAAGGTGCAGGGAGTAAAATGAGTACTGCCAGACTCAGTGGTAATAAACAAGGGTAAGACAGCGTAGATAAGAAATCCACAGTAAAGCACAATGTAAAGCTATAGCCAATACCTTGTAGTTCAATATCAACAGTAGAGAGCCAACAATATCAACGACAAGTATAATAGCTAGCAGGTGTAGCTAAATGCAATGCAATGCATGAAATGACTGCTACGGCGCGTAGCCCGATCCGATTTGGGTACCCGTGCTCACTGTGGGGGTTCAGACTCCGGAGGGGCTCCTACAGCCCAAGCACAATATTACTGCGGCGTGCAGTCCGATCCAACATATATACCGCTGCGGCGCGCAGCCCGATCCACTACCAGTCAGCTAATATGCAAATGCAGCCTCGCAAGCTCAAAAGTAGTTTTGAAAACTCTTTTATCATTTTTCAGTTGAAAACAGTAATATCAAGTTCCAGAGATTGGAAATAGCATGATAACAGAAATAGCTACGGACTGATAGTAAACTAGTATGTCAATATCACAAGACAATGATAACGATCCTTGCGGGATCCAATAACTGGCTCACAGCCCACAAGTATACTCAACCGTCCAAGAAGGAGGTTCAACGGCTCAAGACTAGCCAATATCACAATATAGTAAGCAACCATCCGAGAAGGAGGTTCGACGGCTCAAGAATAACCAAATATCATAACACAGTAACAACAAGTCGGACTAAACTATAGTCCCCAATTCACAATCGACCCCGGACTCACAAGAGAGTACGTGTCTCGCCGCTATACAGCGTCACAAAGTGGTATACCGGGGTTTCGAACCCGCTGGTCAGCACCCACATCTATTACTCACCTCAATACAGCGCGACGACTACTCCGTGATGCCCTTGCAACGAGAATCAAGCTCCTCACACGTAGAATCTGATCAAACATAGTAGAAACACAACAAATTAGGCCAATGGGACGACACCCAATCAATACAACTCGATTTACACCAAAAATGGCAAAGTTGCCAAAACTCGACTTTCGGTACGCTTCTCGAAAAATCACAAAAGTCACATATTCGGAACCCTTATCTCGATACGAGTCTAAGCATATAAGATTTACCAAATTCGGACTTCATTTGCCCATTCAAAATCTTGATTTTCTAATGTTCAAGCCTAGGGCTAAATCCTCCATAAATTACCCCAAATTCCTCCATTTTCATGATATAATTGCAAAATATTATCAATACTAATCATAGTTTAAGTCCATAGTTGATTACCTGATGATTTCCCTTGAGTTTCTCTTCAAATCGCCCAAATCGCCTCTAAAGCCGAGACTCAAATGTGTGAAATGTTTCTGAAATTTTCTAACTTCTGATACAATTAATCTTCTGCGATTTTCGCTTCTGCGGACCATTTCCACCCCTGTGGAACCGCTTCTACGACCAATTGGTCGCTTCAGCGGAAATGGCCTATATGGCCATTTCCGCTCCTGCGATTCACGGACCGCTCCGGCGGGTCCGCTCCTGCGGAATTTCCTCCGCCCCTGCTGTCTTTCCCGCCTCTGCGATCAAGAGTCCGCTCCTGTGGACTCGCCTATGCGATCAACAATCCGCTTCTGCGGTCTTCCCCATCTCGCCTCTTGACCGCTTCTGCGATCTCAACCTCGCTCCTGCGACGTCGCCTCAGCGGACATGCTTCCGCTTTTGCGAAGCCAAGCGCCTCTGCTCCCCCTTGTCTGCTCCTGCGGACTCGCTCCTGCGCCGCCATTTCCGCAGGAGCGAAAACAACAGAACCAATGCACAAGTCTGCAATTTTCCATATTTTCTCCCGTTTAACCATCCGAAAACACCCCGAGGCCCTCGGGACCTCATCCAAACACACCAACACACTAATACCTTATTCGAACTTGTTCCAATCCTCAAAACACGTCTAATAACATCAAAATCCATAATTCACATCGAATTCAAGCCTAAATTCCTTAAAACTTTCCGAATTATACATTCAATCAAAAACCCGACCAAACGACGTCCGAATGACCTGAAAATTTGCGGACATATCCAAAATCACATAACGAAGCTACAGGAAACCCCCGGATCAAAATCTCACCCACCGTTCGGACTTCGCCAAAATTCAACCTTAGCCAATTCAAGCATATTTCTACACCGAACCTCCAAATTCAATTATGATCGCTCCTCTAAGTCACAAATCACCTCCCGGAACTAACCAAATCATCAAAATCCGATTCCGAGCCTTCTAACCAAATAGTCAACTCCTGGTCGACTTTCCATATTCAACTTTCCTTCAAAAAGGCTACATGCCTCATTTTCAATCCAATTTACTCCTAACTAACCCGATAGACTCTAACACTGATATAAAAGCATAAAACATATAATTACAATACAACGGGGTGGTAATTTCCGTGACGACGGGCCGGGTCATCACAGAAGTGTAGATTTTGATGTAAAGTTAATATGTATACAACGTATTATCAAAGCGCAAGATAAAAATTATTTTGAGTAGTTAAACAAAGGACTTGAAATTTAATATTACAATTGAAAGTATACTATACGAGAATAACCAAACACAATCGTAAATCGTCTATTGACCACTCATCTTATACTACTTCAATAGAAAGATCTATTGAATCATCAAAAGTCTCTTGACCACTAATCTTAAAAACCAAGAAACTTAATTTTTTTTAAAAGAACTTTAATGCACCCAATATAATACAAAAGATATTTCATCTGCTACTGCGGATAAGCTGAAATTTTTGGCTTCATTGACTTTTGTTTCATGCTACATGAGTCAATACAAAGTAAAAGATCAACTAATAACGGTTCATGCATTAACTCATTTTTTCCAATGATCTACTCGATCAAAATCTCGAGAAGAATGATGCTGAAAAAATAGATTCCATTGCTAATAAATGTGGACTTGCAATGTGTTCCTGAAATTCCTGTATTACCACTCCTCTATATGTTCTTAATATACTCTACAAAAAATTATTCACTAAAATAATATAAATGAGCACGGGCCCGTCTCCACTAGTAGTAGAAATAGTAGAAATTACTACTATTTATAAGCCGGAGTTGGGGCCATTTGGTCGTCCAGCTTCCGAAGAAGTGGAATACTAGCTGGAAATTCATTATTTTAATAAATATTCACTGAACTGTTAAGGCAGAGATGCTTCAGGCTGTTTTTTGAATCCATGATTACCTTCTTGACTTGGAAGGTAGGCCCCACTTACCAATTTTGTCTTTATCTATCTTTAATTGATGTACAGCTTTTTAACTTTATTGGGTTTGCTTATTTAAAAAAAAGATAGTGTTTAAATATTAATTTTGTACTGTAAAAATTCTCTTGGCTTTTACTCTTCCGACTGGCTTATCCAGGACGCCGCTTCATCTTCACCTGTCACCCTTCATCTTATTGCTTCGAAATTACAGCAACCTCCCTTTATTTTGATCAAAATTTGGGGTATTTTAGTCCTCTGCTCACTTTGTATTTTTCTGTAGCAGTCTTTTCAATTTTGCTCGCTCTTTAATACGCGTCTTTTCCATCGACGTGGAAGACAAACCACTTCTTGCTTCTGTTGTTATCAGCTGTTTCTCCATATGTGTAACACCTGTATTTTGATGGATATCCAATTAGGGGTGATTCTACTAATATTTGCAACAGCTTCTGTTCTGCTTTGGGTTCTCTGGTTTATTGCTGCTTTGTTCCTTTTAGTTTCTCCACTTGCTAGCTGGTACAGGTGAGTACTTCTTCCTCTATTTTTCTACTCTCTCCTATAAATTTGTTCCTTGGTGGAATTATACACAGATAGATTGTTAGAACAGTGCAGTTTCTAAAGTTACTATTGCTAGCAATGAACGGTAGGTGAAAAAGCAAAAGTTGCTACTACAACGTCGACTTAAATATCAAGAGTCAAAACCACGTGCAGTTACTGAGAATAATATAACTCTGGATTTTGAGGATTGCCTTACTGGAATAATGGATCTGCCTGAATGCTCTACAAACACTTCTTACATTCTGCATCCAGGTTAGAAGATACAACTCTCCCATTGCTTTCACCTTATCTACCAAAGTTATGTCGCACTTTACATAGTCAACTTCCTCTACGCTTTCTCTTCGATGTAGGTTTTACTAAGTTTGAGGATCATCCTTCGTCCTCTGCTTCGGGTAATGAAATAGATGTAGTGCAGTGACTTTCTATCTATGAAAAAGGTGAGTACGCCGCCTTCCACACTTACTTTTACACTACTTGTTATCATTTGTTGGCATCTAAGGACCACCTAACTTGGTCTTAGGTTCAACCTCATTAGCACCCGTGAGCTACGTCACAAAGACTCCGAAATAGTTACACGTAGAGGTTCATTTGTTTTTCTTCTGTCTGCTGAAACAGTAATTGCTTCCATTCGTTCACCTTAATGTTAACCATCTATTTCCAACATATAGGTCGTCCACGTACTACGAAGTTTGCTCTAATTACTCCTCGGTTGCGCTCCAACTATGTTCCACTGCAGAAAGTTCCAACCTGCAAATTTTGTGCAGCAAAGAGGTTTGAATACGAACCGCCTGCATTTTACTGTGGTAGTAGAACAATAAAGTTAACTTCTCATCAAATGCCTACGAAGCTACGAAATTTATTTTTCGGAAACAATGCGGAGTCTAAACTTTTCCGAACATATATTAGAACGTATAATAATCTTTTTGCATTCACCTCACTTGGTGTAAAGTATGACAAAGATTTAGCAAAGAGAAACTTTGGTATCTACACATTTAGAGTTCAAAGGAAGATGTACCATTGGATAAATAATTTGCACCCTACATATGACAAACCAAGAAATATACAGTTATACTTCTACCAAATTGTCCTGCGTACTTAAGAACTGCGTATCACGAAGAGGTACCAAGTATAAGAAATGTTACGTCACTTGACGGATATTTTGAAATGGAAGTTGAAATTCTTAAAAAGGGACAGCGACGACGAGATATTGTTTCTGTTCGTGAGAATTATTGTTACAAATTACAAATGAGAAATGATAACGAAGATGAAATATTGCATACTGGAAGAATACTTCAGCAGTATTTAGTTGATGAATACATTAAACTCGAAACACAGAGGTTGGATTTCGCAGCATTCAATCAAGATTTATTTAGGACGGCTATGCTAGAAGGACTTCTTGACATCTTGCGATTGGGTGAACGCGATGCTTCTAATATCGGAAAACAAAATTTTCTTCCAAGCTCCTTCATTGGGGGGCCTCGGGATATGCGACAACGGTACATGGACGCTATTGCGCTCGTACAACATTTCGGTAAACCTGATTTATTTATAACTATGACATGTAATCCCTCCTGGACGGAGATAAAGGAACATTTAATTTCAACTGATGAGTCACATAATAGACCTGATTTGATCAGCCGAGTATTCAGAGCGAAAATAGAAGAATTCAAAAAGGATATACTAAAGCGAAATATCTTTGGAAAGGTAGCAGCTTTTATGTATACTGTAGAGTTTCAAAAGCGAGGTTTACCACATGCTCATTTTCTTATAATATTAAATAATGAATACAAATTATTTACTCCGGAGGCTTACGATAATATTATTAGTGCTGAAATGCCTGATGAGAATGCAGAACCATATTTACATTCGCTTGTACTTAAACACATGATGCATGGTCCATGCGGTAATCTAAACCCAACAAACTCTTGTATGAAGAAAAAAGGTTACTGTAAATTCAAGTATCCAAAGAGTTTTGCGGAACAAACGTCAAAAGGAATACAATCTTACCCAATTTATAGAAGACGCAAAACAGGGTTGGTAGTAAAAATACGAGAACAATACTTGGATAACTCATGGGTTGTTCCATATAATCCTTTTTTGCTAGGAAAATTTGACTGCCATCTGAATGTTTAAATATGCTCTGATATTAAAGTCGTTAAGTATCTTTATAAGTATATATGTATAGGCCATGACAAGATTGCATTTTCGGTACATAATAACGACACAAACGCAGAAGTAGATGAAATAAAGGAATATCAGTCTGCTAGATGGGTGTCGCCTCCCGAGGCTATGTGGCGCTTATATTGTTTCTCGATTAGTGAAATTTTACCGACCGTATACCCTCTTCAACTTCATCTTAAGGGACAACATTTTGTTTCATTCAGAAGCAGTGCAAATGTGGATACACTTGTAAATAATCCGCTGATTAAGCAGACGATGTTAACACAATTTTTTGAAATGAATAGAACAAATGCTAAAGCTATGGACCTCAACCTATTATATCGAGAATTCCCTGAACATTTTGTTTGGTCTTCAACAGAGAAAATGTGGACACCTCGGAAACAACGACATGCTATTGGTCGTATTGTAACATGTCATCCAACGGAAGGTGAGTGATATTATCTTAGAATGTTATTAATGAATATTAGAGGACCAAAATCATATAAGGATTTACTTACTATTAATGGAGAATGTTGCAACACATTCAAAGAATCAGTGGAAAAACGGGAATTTCTACAAAGTGACAATAGTTTGCTTGAATGCATGTCAGAAGCAGCAAGTTACCAGATGCTATACAGTTTGAGACGTTTATTTGCAACATTACTGATTTACTGTAATCCTACGAATCCAAGACAACTCTGGGAAGAATTTGAAGAGCATATGTCCGAGGATTATATGTCGGTATCCAATATTAACAAAACAAACATTCGCTACCAAGTTTTGAACCATATTAACGACATATTACACTCTATGGGTGGCGACATAAATGAATACGATCTCGTTCCTGAAACAATAAGGCCTTCAGTTGCTGCTAAAGAAGCAAAGGAGGTACACTTTGAAAGGACCATCACGGTTACTAATGATGATATACTACTACACAAAAGGTTGAATAAAGATCAACTTAAAGCATACGATATAATTATGGAGAGAATTTTTTCAAACAAAGCTGGGGCATTCTTCATTGACGGACCTGGAGGAACAGGAAAAACCTTTTTATATCGTGCATTGTTAGCAACTGTACGATCTGAAGGGTATATAGCATTGGAAACTGCCACTTCTGGTGATGCTGCATCAATACTTCCTGGTGGACGAACTGCACATTCACGTTTTAAAATACCAATAAACACTAACGACAACGTAAGCTGCAATATTAGTAAACAAAGTTCACTTGCCTGCTTGATTCAGGATGCAAACTTAATGATATGGGATGAAGTATCTATGGCAAAAAAAAGAATGATTGAACTGCTTGATTTACTTTTGAAGGACTTAATGGATTCAACGATACTATTTGGTGGAAAAGTTGTAGTTCTTGGAGGTGACTTCAGGCAGACATTGCCGGTAGTTCGGAACGGAAAAAAGGAAGATTTCATTACTGAAAGTTTACTATATTCTCATCTTTGGGAACAACTTGAAAGGTTGCGGCTATTCAAAAATATGAGAGCAAAAGATGATCCTTCATTCTGTAATAATTTGTTGCGAATAGTAAACGGAGAAGAAAAAGTAAACTCAACAAACAAGATTGAAATTCCAACTTCTTTGCTCATTCCTTACACAACTGAAGAAGAATCTTTGGATAAATTATTCGCGATAACTTATCCAGATATGCATATATTTTTTGCCTCCTCGTGCTACACAAGTTCCCGTGTTATCTTAACAACTAAAAATGATTTCGTTGACGATATCAACAACGTGCTTGTTGCTCGTTTTCCAGAAGAATCAAAACCTTTTATTGGTATTGATGAAACTACTGCACATCATGACCAATCACAATTTGAGGATCTGTTGCACAGTTTAAATCCACCTGGTCTGCCTCCTTAGAAATTGACACTGAAACAAAATTGTCCAATTATATTATTACGTAACTTAAATCCGTGCGATGGTTTGTGCAATGGAACACGTTTGACTTGCTCTGATTTTAAATCGCATGTTATTAGCGCCAATATTTCAGTTGGTCACTTTAAGAACACACATGTATTTATCCCCAGAATACCATTGTTATCATCCCAAGATGAAAGAATGCCTTTTCCTTTTAAAAGGACACAATTTCCTGTAAGACTTTGCTTTGCAATGACTATAAATAAAGCGCAAGGTCATACATTAGATTTTGTTGGAATTTATCTACGTGAACCTGTGTTTTCGCACGGTCAACTTTATGTGGCTTTGTCCATAGCAAAGAACTCAAACTGCGTGAAAGTGCTAATCCGGCCAACTATACCAGGTAGCACGGATGATCACTATACAGATAATATTGTTTACAAAGAAATCATCCAAAAAGCTACTTTATAGGGATATTTTGTCAGGAACAAATAGTATCCTAACTAAAAAAATAAAGTAGCAGACGAAAGATGCTTATGATGTGCAATTCCATCAGTAGCAATCATCTTATATTCACTGAAGCATTGAAAACTATAGTTGCTGCTCTTTGCGCACATGACTGCTCTAACAAACATGAGTCAATAGAAGATTGTAACATTCGCTTATATGATCGTAAAGAGGTATTTTTGCATGAAAATGTAGCATCAGAAAAAACATTTGTCACCTTCTACAAATTCATTAGGTATAAAGGGGCAAGTTAATTACCCATGACTGATCTTTTTAATTAACACTGTAGAATTCTTGTGCTAATTGTCATTGCATGTAATTTATTAATTGAAAAAATTTTATCTGTCTAATTAGGTCATCCATTTTATTATCTGTATTTACCTATTTTTTATCTGTCGATATATACTGACAATGTCTTTTTTTTCCCAATATAGAGTCTACATAATACATGGAGCACAGATTAACGATTGATAAGATTACTCCACAAACAAAAGAGTGGACGTCAAAGGTACAACTCATTGAGAAACCGCGTCCACGACAAAGTAAGGATGGAAAGACGCGATTCCAGATTGCTGTTGTCCTAGATAAAAGAGTAATCTTCTAACTACATTGTCTTATTTTACTGCTTGAGATATAATTACAATCGCCAGTATTCTTTAACTGAAAAAAAGTAAACAGATCAATCAACTTAGGTAACCACAAATTTAATCATTTCTGTCACACTTGCTATGTGAGGAATTAAATGTTTGTGGTGGTCTGTGAAAGTAGATATTCCTCAATTACCATTCATGTTTGTTTGATATTAGTTTTTTAGATTAAAATTGTAGTACCAAACTTTCAAATTTCTTCTTTGGATTACATATTCGTGCTTTTAGGGTATTTTATTTGTTTAGAAGGATATATTTGCAATACACTTTGCAGTAATCGCATTTGATATTTGCTTAAATATTTTATAGCTTAAGAAAATAAAGGGCAAGAATTCAGAAGGCATGACCAATTTGGTGGTAATAATTTCATTCATTAAATGTTTGTTCTCAAAGGCTACACTCCGCTAAGACAAATGTCCACAAATTAGTCACAATGATAAGCTTGCCATTACGTACCTCTAATTACTTTTCATTTCAAATTTATCTATTGAGATATCATTATGAGATCTGTTACGTTACAAAAAAGTAATATAAATCTTCATAAATTCTAGGAAGATGCTATTTGTGTTTTAGGTAGGCTTTTGAAAATCCGAATTCTGCATTACAATAAACAACATAGTCTCACGTTAAACTCAAATTACATCTACTATTTCAGACAATAGAATAAATAAAAGCATTCTTAATTGTTAGACATCTAATAGATCATGTATTTGTTAGATGCACACCCATAATACCAATAATACCAAGAACAACTCATTCAGGTATTTCAGCCCACAAATTAGTTGCATAATACCAATTAAATATTAGGTTTCACACATATCTGAGCATAGACATAGGAGTATGTTTCTCTTCTAATTTAAAGTGCTCTTTTACATGAAAGACTCTTCTCGATTGATTTCCATCCGTTCAATTACCAGTTTAGACATTTCCTTGAACTATCGTAGTGTCTTTTCGTACTTATCCTTATACGATTGACAGATTATTAAAATCATATTTTTTCCCTTGTGTTAACTAATCAGATATACTTTTACTTAGTAAGCTGAAAGATTAAATGCACACGTTTTGTCTAACGTAGTAAATTTAGACTTTTACAACTGACAGACTATTGAAATCATGGTATTATCCTTGAAATATTGTGACGACCCGGCCCGTCGTCACGGGAATTACCACCCCGTTATGTTGAAATTACATGTTTCATGCTTTTATATCAGTGTTAGAGCCTATCGGGGGAGTTAGGAGTGAATTGGATTGAAAATGAGGCATATAGCCTTTTTGAAGGAAACTTGAATAAGTAAAGTCAACCCGTAGTTGACTATTTAGTTAGAGGGCTCGGAATCGGATTCTGATGATTCGGTTAGTTCCGGGAGGTGATTTGTGACTTAGGGGAGCAATCAGAATTGAATTTGGAGGTCCGGTGTAGTACTAGGCTTGAATTGGCTAAGGTTGAATTTTGGCGAAATCCGAACGGTAGGTGAGATTTTGATCCGGGAGTCGGAATAGAATTCCGACAGTTGCAATAGCTCCGTTAGGTGATTTTGGATGTGCCTGCAAAATTTCAGGTCATTCGGAGGTCGTTTGGTTGGGTTTTTGATCGAATGTCGGTTTCGGAAGTTTGGAAGAAAATTAGGCTTGAATCCGTGTGTAATTGGTGATTTTGATGTTTAGGATGGTATTTTTATGCTTGGAAAAAGTTTGTATCGTGTTTTGGAGTATGTTGGTGGTTTTTGTTGGGGTCCCGGGAGCCTCGGGGTGAATCCGGACCATCATCCGGCACATTTGGAACTTAAAAATCTGCAGAAAAATTGCAGATCACTGGGCATAATTTAAGCCTTCGCGTTCGCGTGGCATGGTCACGTTTGCGAAGGCCAGGCGGGTCAAAGCATCGCGTTCGCGAGACTGGTAATCGCATTCACGTAGGCCAGGATTCTTGAGCTTCGCGATCGCGTTCAGGGGGTCGCGTTCGCGTAGGTGCGTGAGGGTATGCATCGCGTTCGCGTGCATGGTATCGCGAACACGTAGAAGGAAAATCTGGTGGCTGGGAAATTGTTCATCGCGAATACATTGTAGAGTTCGCGTTCACGAAGGTTAAGCCGGAGCTGGGCATCGCGAACGCGTGGGAATGAACGCGAACGCATAGAGTAAATGGCCCAGGCATTTCCTTACGGGTTCATTTGCAAAACCCTCCATTTTTGAAGCCTAGAGAGAGGAAGTGAAGGGAAATAGCTGGGAGGTCATCGGGATATTGTCGGAGGTAAGTTTCGTGGTTTAATTACACGTTTTTATCATGAAATCATAGGTTAATTCTATGAAAATGGAGGATTAAATGTGGGTTTTAGCCATATGCCAAAAATTGTAGAAAAATACCGATTTGAGCTGGGCAAATGGAGTCCGAATTTGGTAAATTTGATATGCCTAGACTCGTATTGAGACGAGGGTTCCGAATATGTAACTTTTATAATTTTTCGAGAAGCACACCAAAAGTCGGGTTTTGACAACTTTGTGGGTTTTGATACAATTTGGGTTATTTCGAATGAATTGCGTGAAATTAGCATATATTGATGCATTCTCTATGATTTTGAGCAGATTTGGCATCCGAGGAGATTGATTTGCGAGGCAAGCGCAAGGCGGATTGAAGCGTCTACCGGTTCGAGGTTAGTGGTAGTAGTAAACAATGTACTGAGGGTTTGAAATCCCGTACTAGCACTTCACAGTGCTATATTGAGATGAGACACGCATTCTATGACGGGCGTGGTGACATTGTGATTGGGGGTTCGGACTTGGTCCTTCCCGGCTAATAGAATACCGTGTTTTATGACTGTTAATGAGATTATAACTGTACAATTGGGCTAATAGCCATGTTTGGGGCCTCGTGCCGATCTGTAGAGTATTAGGGAACCTATAGAGCTAGGTGACCCTTATATCATGTTGGGGACATACACTCAGCCGTAACTACAACTGTATAGCATATTACGAGCCAGTACTAGATGTGTACTTTGAAAGATACTACCTAGGGTGGAATTCCCTATTCTAGCTGAGTGAGCCTAAGAGGTCGGGTCTATATTAATTGGGATAGGGTCGAGGACCCATTATGAGGTATTATATATATATACCTATATTGGATCGGGCAGCACGCCGCAGCAGTATATATATTGGATCGGACTGCACGCCGCAGTAATATACATGTAATATACATGTGGGACGGACTGCACGCCGCAGTATTATTACGCTTGGGCTGTAGGAGCCCCTTCGGAGTCCGAGTCCGCACACATTCTCAGTGAGCGCTGGTGTATATCATGGGATCGGGCTGCACGCCGTAGCAGTATAGTTATATATGTATATATATATTTGAATCGGACTGCACGCCGCAGTAATGTATGTGTGGATCGGGCTTCACGCTACAGTATCAGAGCGCTTGGGCCTAGGGAGCCCCTCCGAAGTCTGTATACACCCCCAGTGAGCGCCGTCGACGTTAAATGGAGCGGGCTGCGCGCCGCAGCGGTATATGTATTGGAGCGGGCGGCACGCCGCAACATTATACTTATTCATATCCTATTACCTACTTAAATACTTATACATTATAGACATAGGTATGTGTCTTCATATATTGAGATGGTCGTACACCGTAGGGGTACGAGTGAGGGTTTGATCGGTGTGGGATCTTGTAGAGATAGATGTGGACTGGAGATCAGAGTACTTACTACAGTGATGACGTACCTGTGAGGGTTGCCTTAGAACTGTTAAGTGATAGCACAGGAGTTCTTACTTTCAGTTATTGTTTATTATTGTTACTCACTGAGTTGAAATATACTCACCCCACTCCCCAGCACTTTCTGTGCAGATCCACAGGTGCCTGAGAGCAGTTGAGACATTGTAGTTGCTGATCCTTGTCTACTCTTGCGGAGATTACGAGGTAGCTGCCAGCATCCGCAGAGTCTGTTTTCTCCTTCTTTATCATCTTGTTGATTTCTTTTTGCCTAGACTTGTTTGTATTAGGATGTTATTCTGTAGAGGCTCGGTCTCGTGACACCACGATATGGTTGGGACCGTATTCTGTATGCTTTTACTATCTCGCTTATCACCTGATATGATCATTTGTTGTTTAAGTTTAATTTGATTAATTGGAATTAATAACTGGTTGGTTTAAGGGATAATATGGTCGGGCTTGCCTAGCATTGTGTTGGACGCCATCACGACCAGGGTTTGGGTCGTGACAAATATTTTACGTAATTGTCTAATAATAATACGAGTAAATAATATGTCAATGTCCTTTGGTAATCGTACATTGTATCCAAGTTATTATTCATCCTACTACTTTGTAATCCTTTGCTGTTCATTTTTACTAACTACCCTGTTGCAAACCTTTTGATTGCTACACGACACATTTTCCCTGTAATACCAATTCTCATTTAACTAATGTATACATCATTTTAATTTTTCCGTTTTCAAAGAGATTTTATAATTCTGTACCCGCATGGAATATGATTCACACTTCGTAACATGTCTGCTTGATGTCGTCTATATGGAACTATTATCTTACTTTCTCTACTATTACTACCGAACTATTAGTGAGATTAAGAACAAAATATCGTCAGTCGCATTTAAAGTTGTTTCGACCAGTATCAAGATTTCACAAATCACTTTGGTTATACAATTTTTTTTATCCTTTCGTCCAAATTTTCATGTTCTTAACAGGCTGTGCATTTACTTCTCCCGTGACCCCTAAATTCCAACTGATAAATAGAATAGAAGATAAAACATCTTGTGTCGTCATAATAAAGGTAATTAAAAATGGTGGCAACTTCACTTTGGCCTCATAACAGAAGTAGCTAAAAGTTTTACAATTTGTAGCGGCACAAAAAATTCCCCCGCTCAGTTTCTTCACTCATTTAAATGTTTCAGCGATATATAATTACCTTACATATTTTGCTATACAATACAATGAATTCTCTTTACTTTTTCTGCATGAGATCTATATCTTAGAAAGTGAAATTCAAGTACACATTGTTCAGTTCACACAGAGATGCTGACTTTATGTCAATGATGCAAAATAATTGTAGTTACGCTTTATGACTGATTAATATATTTTCTCACACTCTTTTTTTTGTAGCACTCTAAAAATTCCAATTGCTATATAAATTAGTTATCAAATGTATTTTATGACCTAGCGGCTGCTTATACTATACTTGTTCACTATTTTAATATTTCGGTATTTCGCATCTGTCTGTCTCCATGTGTCTATATGGATACATTTTCGCAAAAGTAATTGAGTAACTCATCATTCTACCAAATTGTAGGAAGATCAAGTAGCCGATGTTCTATATGGGGAAGACATAGAAAAATATGCGGACAAGCTGACCCTGTTTTCCACTTACTTGATATCTACTGCAAAAGTGAGGGTTCCTTTACCCTACGGAGTGCCTATCAACCGTTTTGAATGGATTATTGACAAATTCACTATCGTCGAAGAGGTGAAAGATGACAGCATACAAGACCCACCGCTCCTGCCGCCTACGAGGTTGAATACTGTACCCTTTGCATATTTGTAGGAGCAACAACGAAATACGGAATTCGGTAAATATTATTTTCCGCGTTGTATACTCTAACAATTAAAATTTATTTGTATCCTTACACTCTGACACTATGTACATTCATCTAAACTATAATTCATTTGCGACATCCACTAAATAGATATACTTGCCGTTGTGGTGAATTGTGGCTCCATAAAGTATGTTAGGCGCTAATAGTACCAAATGGTGTGAAGTCGTCGTAATGGATACCAAGTAAGTCTGCTAGTATTCTATTTAATTTATTGTCGTCGAAAGTACTTGTAAAGAAAATTTCGCTACAACGTCGTCTTATTCGGTTTATTACTTCGGTCAGATACCTTCAATTAAGAAGTTATAATGTCATGACATTATAATTTTAGCCATCTGCTCACCAACGTCAACTTCTTCGACTAAAGCTGTCATGAAGAAATTTCTTCTGGCTCATTTACTGCATCTTCAGTTTGATCTACAACACTTGCCTTACCGTTTCATTTAACAAGTTTAATCTTTGTACGAATAGAACAAGACATAAGATCTCCAACAACAAATTGTGTAGGCTTTCATTCATAATCCAACTTTATTTTCTTCCTAACATTTTGAGCTACAACATTTTAGCGATTACCATGATTTACTACAATTGTTTTTGGTATATTGTCCTTGACAAAATCCAAAACTACCCACTACAAAAGAAATGCAACTAAGTCAAAAATGCTTTGGGTTCTCTGGTCTATTACTGCTTTGTTCCTTTTCGTTTCTCCGCTTGCTAGCTGGTACAGGTGAGTACTTCTTCCTCTGTTTTCTACTCTCTCCTATAAATTTTCTCATTCGTGGAATTATACACAGATAGATTGTTAGAACAGAGCAGTTTCTGTCGATAGAATTTAAGTTTTATTTTGTAACTAAAACATGATTCATATATAATACGAGTTATTTCGAGTATTAAGCCACCTTTGGGTAGATGCAGAGTGCATTTAATTGGATATCTGCACATCAGAACTACAGAATTGGTTAAATAGTTTGTACTACACTATGCAGAACATGGAAACCTTCGTTATTTTAGATAACCAACGTTGAACTTACTTAACATTCAGCAGGTTTAAGACATCCCAAAATCCAAGATATGCAAGAGGAATAATAACAAAGCGCATACTAGATGTATGCAAATTTATAGAAAACAAATAAAAACAATAAGCCACTAATTAGAAATGCAATTTTACCAAATAGCTACACATTGAGACCCTTAAAGAGAACATATCTTGACGAATTTGATGAAGTAGGAATTAAAGTGCTGATAATTTTTCAGAACTCAATAACCTGATTTTCTAATGTGTCACATTGGCTAAAAGCATTCACCTAAATGCTCATTTATTTACTCTTGTATCTCAATTACAACTTTCTATAGAAATATTTTAGGAAAAATTCCCTTTTGAATCCTTATATGTGGCAATCTACCAGGTAATTTATCTGTTCTCTTTTTCGAACTGTAAAAGGTATATTTTTACTATATATTTATTGCGTGAACTTTATAAAATACAGTGACAATTACATATTCCAGAAGTCATTAGTTCCAAACTGAAAAACTTGTGTACGTCATGCTACATTTGTATGCTTAAACACACAATATGCATCATTTAAATGACTTTTTTTACTATCCTGCGTGAACATGTTACATACAACATTGTTTGAATTCTTGTCTTTCTTAATTGTGTCTGCTATTTTTACATTTACATCCTCTTGTTTACTACTTTTGCTGGCATTATTAGACTTATTTTTTTTATTAGGGAGTGTCACTTATTGCCCATTCATTTTACTGCAGTATGAGACCTACTATCCTTACGATGTGGGAAGACTTCGCCGACACTGATGGGAGCATCCTCGCTGCCCAGATTGGTGAATACCCAATAATTGTAGCAAAACGAATTACGCGAGCTAGCTATGGTGGTATGAAAAATATTACGCTTTTTTTTGGAAATACTAGAAGAGGTCTGTTGTGCTTTCTTTACTAACATAATATGTCATATAGGATTATCATTGTCGATAAGGTATAACTCGGTTATACTGATAAATCCACCATATCCTCAAGTTGGAAGACTTTTGAACCGGTATGGAATAAATATTGACATAGTTGAATTATATATTTTCTTAATTAATCCACACAAAGTAAACATGTGTGGGTTAAACTAAATAGTTCAGCATATAGAATTTCTTGCTGCACTATCGTGTTTCCCTTCTTCCCAAAAAAAAAGACACATACTTTAGCATGCTATAAATTTAATTTTTCTCTTTCAATTAACTACAAGCTTATAACAACTTGCCATCTGTATATCTCAATTGTGATGATTTTGAAGTACACTGCATCTCGTTTTACGATATAACTTTATGAGTTTAAAACCGTAGATATTATATGCAAATTTTCTCAACAACTGAACAGCTCTTGGGGAAGTGTCACTTTTCCCTTATATTCAGTGACTATTTTGGTATGATATATATAATATTGGTAAGAATAACCAGTTCTTTTATAAGCTTCCAATATTTACTATTACCCATTTGATTAGTTCTGATGTTGCACTGCGCCACATTGGTTTTCGGAGTTAGCTGTTGTACCATCTGATAAATAAGTTGATACCATCTGTCATTGTTGACTATATTTCTGAAATATTACTTTACTCCTCCAATAGAAACTACTACAGTGAACAATGCTAATATTTTCTTATTTGTATTCTTACAACATGTCTTTACTATATGTCCATACACCACATTTGTACTATATGTTGGAGCTCTGGCCAGTTCAAAATTATGTTATATGCATTATTACTGTGGCCAACTAGAAGAAATATTTTTTTTAACTTTCTGATGATTTTCAGTATTGTTGATGTAATCTGCACAATAATTTGTCACTAGAACAACCAATTCCTATTATTTCCTATGTTTTTTAACTTTGTCAGTTGTGATAACCTCTTCATGCCATTTTAAGTGTACCTCACATTTTGTTTTCATTGAGATGCCTCTATACATGTACAGGGTTAAAGACAATCGATCAAGATTAATGAGATACAGTAAGCAAACAGGGGTTGATTCGTCTCTGGTGCTTGCAACAAAACAAGACAATATTGTTCCAATTGGTGCTATCCAGTCACAACCTCATGTATGTGCATTTCACGCATGCTAATATGTGTACATATAAACAACTTTAGTATGTTTACCCCCAACTAAATAATGTACTTGCACTCTTCTCTTTCACAGATACAATTGTTTTACGTGGAAGCTAAATTATCATATCCGAGTGCCGATCAAGATTTCTATGAATCACTGTGTTCCCATTGTGGGCAGCAGTATAGAACGCATTCATCGAAAATTATTCACTGTGCGAGCTGCAAACAACGTGCGATGTTGACACCTAGGTATTGCGTCTTGAAGTCTAAACTTAATACAATATATTTGTTTTATATCTTCAAAGAAAGAAAGTTTCTTCAGTCATTGGCTTAAAATCAAATAACGCAAATTAATTGCATATTAGGGCTTGATGAGGTTGTAATGACAGATGACAGTGGATCAACTGTTGCAACGTTAATAGGCGAATGTCACGACCCAGATTTTCCCCAAACATCGGGATAGTGATGGCGCCTACTCGTGGTAGCTAGGCAAGCCACTATATTCATACTATCCTGTTTTTAGCAATATTTCATACTCAAATTTATCAACAAGAACCATAACCTTAATTAAATAAATGTGGAAGACTTTATCAAAATAGAATTAGGCAGTACCAAGGTAAAACAATACTGAAATCCTCTACCCAAGACGTGGAGTCACCAACTCACGAACCACTACTGAATACTACACATAAAGGTCTGAAGAAAAATAACATAAATCTGTTTGTCTCGGAACAAGGAGACTACAACTAGTAATATAAATAAGAGGAAGAGACGCCGGGCCTGCGGACGCCTGCAAGCTACCTCGGTCTCGAAATGCTCAACTCCCACGCAAGACCTGGACCTGTGCAAAAACGCAATAGGATAAAATAGAGCATAACTTAATGTGAAAACGAAAAGCAAGCAATTACCTTACTTGTAAAGTTATTTTCTTATTAGTATTTAAATAGCGCTTTAAAAACTAAGTGCGTTCATATATATATATATATATATATATATATATATATATATATATGTACACCACAAGATAACGAGAAATAATCAAGTAACAAACTCAACAAGGAATGTCATAGAGGAAAACTCAACAGTTAACAACAGTTATTATATCAACAAGGAAACAAAAGTACAATGGAAAACAGGTACTATCAAGTCAAGGAATAGCAAATAGTTGCACGGCATCACCCTTCGTGCTTTTACTCTCATCCTCACCAAATAAGCAAATAAAGTGCAGGGCATCACCCTTCGTGCTTTTACTCTCATCCTCACATCCATGGCACGGCTTGATCCTTCGTGCATGGTTCAATAACAAGGCACGGCATTACCCTTCGTGCATAATCAATATCACAAGGCACGGCACGATCCTTTGTGCATAATCAATAACAAGGCACGGCATTAACCTTCGTGCAATAACAGTAAAACAAGGCACGGCATCACCCATCGTGCATTATCACTCTTCCTCACCCAAATAACAATCATAGTTAAGGGCAGAGAATGAAAACAATAATCATGAACCGTCCCAGCAAGGGACACAATAGTCATCACAAAAAAGTCCCGGCAAGGGCAAACAATATCTCACTTCACAACAAGTCCCGGCAAGGGAAAACAATTACAATTCCACAACCCAGCAAGGGTTCAACAATTTATCTTTAAAATGTCTCACAACAAGTATCAACAACGACTCACGGTCATGCAAGACGCCAGTGTATGGATGCTCGTCACCACAACCCATACACCGCACTCGATCACATAGCACATAGCACATAATCCTATTCCCTCAAGCTAGGATAGAACAAACACTTACCTCTAGCCTTGAAGTCCAAATTATTCTTCAATTATAGCTTTTTCCCCGAATTTCCGCTTTCAACTAGGTCGAATCTAATCACAATTGATTCCATTACATTAATAAATACTAAATAACTTGGTTTGAATGCCTAAAAATGGTTTTCTCAATGTTTACCCCAAAAATTCCCAAAATGCCCCTAGCCCCACATGGTCGGAACTCGGGGTTCGGACCAAAATCCGGTTACCCATTCCCCCACGAGTTCAAATATATGATTTGTTTCAAAATTGGACCTCAATTCGAGGTCCAATTACCCAATTCATGAAAACCCTAGGTTCCACCCAAAAACAAGAATTTCTACCATGAAAACCTTTGATTTCTATACATGTTTAATGTTGTTAGGAATGGAAAGAATTAAGTAAAAAGTGACTTACAATTGCTTTGGAGTGAATTTGGCCTTGAGGGTTCGTGTGTAGTGTGTGGGGTTTTGAAAGAATGAAGAATGAGCTGAAAAATGCGTTTAAGTATAAAATTGCACAGCTGCGGGTATTGCAATTGCGAACATTTGTTCGCAATTGCGAACACTACAGGTCTGGGGTCTGATGCTCTCGCAATTGCGAGAAAGAGTTCGCATTTGCGAACTGGGCTGGCACACTGGGTTTTCGCATTTGCGACAAAGTGTTCGCATTTGCGAACCCAGGCGAATAAGTGAAGGCCTCGTATTTGCGAGGTTAAGTTCGCATTTGCGAACCCAAGCAGTCCCGAACACTCTTCGCAATTGCGATCAAGGCTTCGCATTTGCGAACACCGCCTTGGTCTGCCCTCTTCGCAATTGCGACATTTTTCTTTGCATTTGCGAAGACACCAGCTGGGTGAAAAACTAGTTGTGTTATTTTTCATAAATTGCACCAACGGCCTATCAAATCTTTACCCGAGCCCCCCGGGCTCCAAACCAAACATGTACACAACATCAAAAACACATTACAAACTTGCTTGTGCGATCACATCGCCAATATAACATCGTTTTCATCAAATCAAGCCTCAAGTTCATGATTATCATCCTTTTTAGTTTCATAACTTTCAAATTTGGAACTCAAGGTTCAAAACACATCAAACGACATCCAAATGTCACCAAACCTTGCAGATAGCACATATATAATGTTTAAGACTTGTACCGGGCGTCGGAACCAAAATACAAGCCCGATACCAAGGTCAATTAATTCATTTTCCTTTAATAATTACAGCAAAAATAATTTCACAAAAAAATCCATAACTTAGGCTCTAGGCCTCAGAATTCGACTCCGGACGCATGTCCGAGTCCCATATTTTCCTACGGACCTTCCGGGACCGTCCGATCTAGGGTCCGGGTCCGTTTACAAAAAATGTTGACCGAAGTCAACCATATTAATATTAATATCATTTTTCTTCAAATTTCACATATAATTCATATGTTCTATCACAAAATCCTTCCGGCTACATGCCCGGATCGTGCACGTAAATTGAGGCAACATAGAATGAGGTTTTCAAGGCCTCGAAAGTGTGGAACAAGTGAGGAAAACAGGTGATGACCCTTTGGGTCGTCACATCCTCCACCTCTAAAACAACTGTTCGTCCTCGAACGGACAAAAGAAAGAAGTACCTGAGTCAGGAAACAAGTGTGGGTAGTGGCTCCGCATATCAGCCTCGGACTCCCAGGTCGATGCCTTAGGAGGCTGACCTCTCCACTGAACACGCACAGAAAGATAACTCTTCGACCTCAACCGTCGAACCTGCCGGTCTAGAATGGCCACCGGCTCCTCCTCGTAAGATAGATCATTGTCCAATTGGACAGTACTGAAGTCTAACACATGTGTGGGATCGTTGTGGTACCTTCGAAGCATAGATACATGAAAAACTAGATGCATGACTGATAAGCTAGGCGGCAGAGCTAGTCTGTACACCACCCCTCCCACTCGGTCTAGAATCTCAAATGGACCAATATACCTAGGGCTGAGCTTGCCCTTCTTCCCGAACCTCATCACGCCCTTCATAGGCGACACTCGGAGAAATACCCGCTCACCAACCATGAAATCTACGTCTCGAACCTTACGATCCGCATAAGTCTTCTGTCTGGACTGAGCTGAACGCAACCTCTCCTGGATAGTCTTGACCTTACCCAAAGCCTCCTGAATTAAGTCTGTACCCAACAACCGAGCCTCTCCCGTCTCAAACCTTCCGACTGGAGATCGACATCGCCTACCATACAACCCCTCATACGGGGCCATCTGGATGCTAGACTGGTAGCTGTTATTGTAGGTGAACTCTGTTAATGGCAGAAACTGGTCCCACGAGCCTCCGGAATCAATGACACAGGCTCGAAGCATGTCCTCTAGAATCTATATAGTCCTCTCGGACTGGCCATCCGTCTGAGGATGAAAAGTTGTACTCAGCCGAACCTGGGTGCCTAACTCTAGCTGGACCGCTCTCCAGAACCGCGAGGTAAACTGCGTACCCCGATCAGAGATAATGGATACCGGCACCCCATAAAGTCGAACAATCTCCCTGATGTAAATCTCTGCCAACCTCTCCGATGAGTAGGATACAAGATACTGGAATAAAGTGTGCTGACTTGGTCAGCCTATCAACAATGACCCAAATAGCATCAAATTTCCTCCGAGTCAAAGGAAGTCCAGTAATGAAGTCCATAGTGATCCGCTCCCATTTCCACTCGGGAATTTCGATTCTCTAGAATACACCACCAGGCCTCTGGTGCTCATATTTCACCTGCTGACAATTTAGACACCGAGCGACATACGCAACGATATCTTTTTTCATCCTGCGCTACCAATAGTGCTACCGTAAGTCCTGGTACATCTTCGCGGCGCCCGGGTGAATAGAATACCGCGAACTGTGGGCCTCCGCTAAGATCAACTCTCGAATGCCCTCAACATTGGGCACACAAACTCAACCCTGCAATCTCAATACCCCATCATCATCTAGATTTACCTTCGTGGCACATCCCCACTGTACTGTATCTCTCAAATCACGCAAATGAGGATCATCAAATTGCCTCTCACGGATACGCTCTAATAGAGAAGAACGAGCGATCGTGCAGGCTAACACCCTGCTAGGCTCAGAAATGTCTAATCTCACGAACCGGTTGGCTAAGGCCGGGACATCTAGAGCTAATGGTCTCTGACTGACCGGAATGTATGCAAGACTACGGCGTACTTTCTACTCAATGCATCGGCCACCACATTGGCCTCACCTGGGTGATATAAGATAGTAACATCATAGTCTTTCAGCAACTCTAACCATCTCCGTTGTCGTAGATTCAACTACTTGAACAAGTACTGTAGGCTTTTATGATCAGTGTACATCTGACATGTCACACCATATAGATAATGCCTCCAGATCTTTAAGGCATGAACCACTGCTGCCAACTCAAGATCATGAACTGGATAATTCTTCTCATGTATTTTTAGTTGTCTTGAAGCATAAGCAATAACCTTACCATCCTGCATCAACACCGCTCCAAGCCCGGTACGGGACGCATCACAACAACCTAAAGCTGAAGGAAAAATTAGAGCTGAAGTTGTGGTCACAAAAATCTTGAACCTTCTAAAAGCGCTCCTCACACTCATCCGACCACCGGAAAGGAAAACCCTTTTGGGTCAATTTGGTAAAGGGCGATGAAATAGATGAGAAACCCTCCATGAAACTGTGATAATAACTGGCCCAACCGAGAAGGCTCCAAATTTCTGAAGCCGGGGATGGTCTGGGTCAACTTTGAACTGCCTCTGTCTTTTTCGAATCAACCTGAATACCCTCAAAAAATACAATGTGCCTCAAGAATTCAAATGAACTCAATCAGAACTCACATTTCGAAAATTTGGCATATAGCTGATTATCCTTCAGAGTCTAAAGAACCACTCTGAGGTGCTGCTCGTGCTCTTCCTGGTTGCGGGAGTATACCAGGATATCATCTATAAAGACTATCACGAACAAATCTAAGTAGGGCCTGAATACCCGATTCGTCAACTCCATGAATGCTGCTGGGGCATTGGTCAACCCGAAGGACATCACCAAGAATTCATAATGCCCATATCTAGTGCGAAAGGCCGTCTTAGGAATGTCAGCCGCCCTGATCTTCAGCTGATGGTAGCCTGACCTCAAGTCTATTTTTGAGAACACCCTCGCTCCCTGGAGCTGGTCAAACAAATCATCAATCCTCGGCAGTGGATACTTATTCTTTATCGTCACTTTGTTCAATTGCCGGTAATTAATACACATACGCATCGAGCCATCCTTCTTTTTCACAAACAACACAGGTGCTCCCTAGGGGGAAACATTGGGCCTGATAAAGCCCTTTTTATAGAAGGTCTTGCAACTGATCTTTTAACTCTTTTAACTCCGGCGGGGCCATATGATAGGGTGGAATAGAGATGGACTGAGTGCCCGGTGCCAGATCAATACAGAAATCAATATCCCTGTCAGGTGGCATGCCCGGCAGGTCTGAAGGGGAAACCTTGGGAAACTCCCGTACAATAGGGACTTCTGTGCTGGAATCACGAACATAAGCCAGATAAGTTAGACACCCCTTCTCGACCATGCGTCGAGCCTTAACATAGGAAATAACAGTGCGAACGGAGTGGCTTGAGGTACCCTTCCACTCTAGTCGAGGTGATTCTAGCAAGGCCAAGGTCACAGTATTGGCATGACAATCTAGGATAGCATGGTATGGGGAGAACCAGTCCATCCCCAATATGACATCAAAATCCACCATGTCTAATAGCAACAGATCAACACGGGTCTCAAGACCCCCAAAAATAACTACGCACGAACGACGCACCCGGTCGACTACAATGGAGTCACCCACTGGTGTAGACACATAAACTGGAATGTCCAGAGCACAGCTAGGTACGGCCAAATACGGTGCAAAGTAGGAAGACATATGAATATGTAGACCCAGGGTCAAATAATACTGAAGCATCTCTGCCACTGTCACGACCCCAAATCCGGTCGTGATGGCGCCCAGCACACTGCTAGGCCAGCCTGACTAATCAATAACAATAACAGAGCTAGGAGCTCACTTAATCCCATTTAAACATGTCAAATCATAAAACAACAGTGATATATATATCGAAAACGGGAAACCAAGTCCCAACATACCAACTCCCAAAGACCGAAGGGTCAAGAGTCAAGAGCCTCTAAAGAACATAAGTGTAATAAGGTTTACAACCATAACTCAGTACGGAAAGAAAAGACAACATGAAAAGAAATGACAACTAGAAGGGGAGTCAGGTCCTGCGGACGCTGCAGCTACCTCGACTATCCCGCACAATGCCTCTAAACGGCTACCGAATCAGGTCTGCTGAGAGGTACCTGGATCTGCACACAAGGTGCAGGGAGTAAAATGAGTACTGCCAGACTCAGTGGTAATAAACAGGGGTAAGACAACGTAGATAAGAAATCCACAATAAAGCACTATGTAAAGCTGTAACCAATACCCTGTAACAGTTCAATATCAACAGTAGTGAACCAACAATATCAACAACAAGTACAACAGCTAGCAGATGTAGCAAAATGCAATGCAATGCATGAAATGACCGCTACGGCGCGTTGCCCGATCCAATTTGTGTACCTGTGCTCACTGTGGGCGTTCAGACTCCGGAGGGGCTCCTACAGCCCAAGCACAATAATACTGCGACGTGCAGTCCGATCCAACATATATACCGCTGCGGCGCACAGCCCGATCCACTACCAGTCAGCTAATATGCAAATGCAGCCACGCAGGCTCAAAAGTAGTTTTGAAAACTCTTTTATCATTTTTCAGTTGAAAATAGTAATATCAAGTTCCAGAGATTGGAAATAACATGATAACAGTAATAGCTACGGACTGGTAGTAAAGCTAGCATGTCAATATCACAGGACGATGATAACGATCCTCGCGAGATCCAATAACTGGCTCGCAGCCCACAATTATACTCAACTGTCCAAGAAGGAGGTTCAACGGCTCAAGAGTAGCCAATATCACAATATAGTATGCAACCATCCGAGGAGGAGGTTCGACGGCTCAAGAATAGCCAATATCGTAACACAGAGCCAACAATTCGGACTAAGCCATAGTCCCCAATCACAATCGACCCTGCACTCACAAGAGAGTACGTGTCTCGTCGCTATACAGCATCACAAAGTGGTATACCGGGGTTTCGAACCCGCAGGTCATCACCCACATCTATTACTCACCTCAATACGGCGCGACGACTACTCCGCGATGCCCTTGCCACGAGAATCAAGCTCCGCACGCATAGAATCTGATCAAATATAGTAGAAACACAACAAATTAGGCCAATGGGACGACACCCAGTCAAAACAACTCAATTTACATCAAAATTCCCAAAGTTGCCAAAGCCCGACTGATGAGTTGGTATTTTACCATCTCATCTTGTCTTTAAATTAATACTTTTGCTATGTTTGAGAAATAAAATCATGTATTTGATGCCAATTACTTCTATTATACAGGTTGTATTTGATTTAGAAGTAATAGTGAAGAAACCAAGTGAAAACAAGTCAAAAGGAGTCAAAAAGTGAGGAAATCTGGGCAATGGCCTCAGTAATCGCAAATGCGAAGAGAACCTTCGCAATTGCGAAGTGAGAAAAAAAGGAGAAGCATCGCAAATGCGATGATCAACTTCGCAAATGCGAAGTAGGCAGGAAAAGAGAGTCATCGCAAATGCGAAGGACAACTTCGCAAATGCGAAGTCAACTGAAAAAGTCAATCTTCGCAAATGCGAAGGACACCTCGCAAATGCGAGCCTGGGCAGTCTGGGCATGGGTCGCAATTGCGACCATATGTTCGCAATTGCGAAGGTCGGGCTTCAGTTCCGGGCAATATTGGAATTTCGCAAATCTGAACCCCAAATCATTTTTATACTCGTCCAAACAGACATTATTATCATCTTTGGCATCTTGGACATATTTTTGGCTTAGAGAGAACATGTTTGGAGGCTAGGGTTTTGCACACACACTTGGGTCTTGAAGATTAAAGCTTGTGGTTAAGGATTTCTTAACCATTTATGTTTATTTCTTCATTTCCTTGCTTTATATTGTATATCTAAGTGTGTATTATTCATTTCCAACACTTGAATCTTGTTTATGGGAATATTCATATTTAAAGTGTGGATTAAATGCCTTGTTGTGCTTATGTATTGAATGATTTTTATATATTTATGAAGTGAGTTATTGTTACTTTAATTATTCTTGTTCTTTAATGTTTCCAAACAGAATAGCTAACTCTAGGACTCGCCCATTTACTTTGAATTAATTTTGGGAAAGATAATTCGGAGTTGGGAAAGATTAACTAACAAGAACTTAAGGCGTTAACCCTCACTTTATAGATTCGACCTAGGGATAGGATTGAACTACTTGTAGCCTATCGGGCGCGCTTAATCTTCAAATTGTGATTAGGGATAATTCAATTAGGAAGTCTTGTTAGTCTTCGAAAGAAGCTAATTAAGAATTATTATCAGTGGCTAATTAACATAAACTCGCTCATATTTGTAAAATCATGAAATACATTGGATCGTTACTTGGGTGTAATTCTCGATGCATTCATACTTGTAGCCATTGATCATTTTAATTACTTTCTAGGTTAGTTTACATTTCCGCATTTAGATATAGAAATCTTTTCAACCCAAAATCTTAAGTGTTTGGCTTAGCGCGACTAGCGATAATTTTCTGGCATTCCTAATCGCCTACATATTGTTCTTTGTGGGATTCGACCCCGACTCATAGTTGGATAAATATTTTGCGTACGACCGTGTCTATTGCTTTTTAGCGGTGGAATTGGACATTACCACAAAATGGCGCCGTTGTCGGGGAACAATTTAGCGTAATTTAGGTTGTTTGAGAAGTAAGCGAAAGTGCTTTGGTCCAAACTTGTGAATATTTGTGTAATTTTTTTTTTACCTTGGGTCTATTTTTCTTGTTTAGTTCTTGTTTATTTTCTTAATCCTGAAAAATGGCATCATATAACAAAAATGGGTCGGATGGTAGTTGTTCATATTTTGATGATCCTTGTCCTTATTGTGGAGGACCACACTCGTGGCAAAATTGTTTAAATTCTCCCGGGGGTGGATTGTGCGCACAATTCCAAACCCATGAGTGGAATATTTGTGATAAGTGTGGTTCCCAAAATGGTCATTGGGATGATTGTGCTTATTTGTTAGTCCCTTCCCCAAGCCCCCACTATGATGATTCTACTTGTTTTGGTAAGAATTATAGGGCTATGGAATTGGAAGAAGTGGAGCATGGCCAAAGTGGAGAGTTCAAGCTCATGTTTGAGTGTCTACTTGAAGAAGGAAACAAGGAGCAAAGTGCCTTGGAACATCTCTTGGAGACTAGTCTCCAAAATGATTTTGCACTCCAAGGATTGCACTCACAAATGGATGAACATCCGCCAACCAACTCAATGAGTGTTGTTGATGCCAGCAAAAAGATGAAATTGGAGTCAACCGGTGTGAATGCTAATGTGGTTGTTGTTGACTCTAATCCGGGGGAAAAAAGGATGTCAACATAGATGACTTGCAAAGTGTAGGCTTAAAGTCACATTCCAAGCATTTTTCAACCTTGGAATTGTGTGGTGACACGGGAGTTGAACCACATGAATCAATGAAGGAGTGCGAGGAGGAACAACTTTGGCTATACATTTTACAGTTTGAGGAGGCAAGAAATCAAAAATACATTCCTCACTTGAAAGCCAAGAAGTGCAAAATGAAAATTTTAAGCATTGGCTCGAACATCCAATTACCTTCCCCCATCGCTCGTGGTCATAAGCTTGATTCCAAGCTAGGGGCCCAGTTCATATCATCCAAGTGGCGAGAAAAGTGGTAATGTTATTTGCGTCGTGCCACGGCGTTAAATGCGGTGCTTGGTGGGAGGCAACCCATCGTTTTTTTTATTTTTTGTCATTTTTGAAATTTTCTTTTTTAGAATAGCTTAGAATATTATGTTGAACTAATCTGCCAAGTTTGAGAATTTTTGGAGTTGATTTGAGCAGGTTGGGATGACCCGGAGAGGCCAAACCAGTAGCTGTAGGAAATTGCAGGGCCAGTTTTCGCAATTGCGAAAAATTGTTCGCATTTACGAACCTCAGCCATCGCAATTCCCATAAAAGTTTCGCAATTGCGAACCTTGCAAAAAAAAATTGCCTTCGCAATTGCGAATGGTCTGTCGCAATTGCGACTTTAGAGACTAAAAATTGGTCGACAGACCACTTTTGAAACAAAATCAATTGAAACACTGGTAAGGTTCCCAAGCTCACCTCCATCACCCTCATCACTGAAATTCCATCTTTTCTCACTCCTCATTGCAAATAATCAGGTATGAATCTTAATCTCACTGTTCCTTCTTCCTTTTCCTCATCTTCTCTCTTAATCCTCTTTTAATTTTCTTGTGGGCAACCTAGGGTTCTATTGGTAGCCCCCCCCCCCCCCGTTACCCCAAAATGGTAATAATAGTTTTCTTTAAAACTTGTAATTTCTGGGTGAGGCTTGGTTGAGAGTGTGCAAGTTTGTTGTTGTGAAGAAATTTGGGGAAGTCTGAGTACCCAAAATGCTTATCAAATAGAGGAAAACTTGTATGCTTTCGATGTGTTCGATGGAAGGCCCGAATGAAATTCTTGGCCAAACTATCGACATTTTTGATTCATGGTTGTTTATGAAGCTTAATACATGACTTATGCTTGATTAATGAATGGGTTAGTCAAAAAAATAGCTGGGATTGAAAAATGCTAGGGTTTAAGCTAAACTCTCTGAAAAAGTGATTCTGGGACGATGGGTTCGCAATTGCGAACAATTTTTCACATTTGCGACTTCGCAATTGCGGGGAAATGATCGCAATTGCGAAAACCCCTGCTTCAGCATACTTCGCAATTGCGAAGATTTTGTCGCAATTCCCAGTACTACAGGCTTCGCAATTGCGAAGATTTCCTGGGAAATGCGATATCAGAGAGTGAACTTCTGAAAATCTGGAAAACCTGAATTTTTTTCTAAGTCTGAGTTTTGACTGTCCAATCATTCTTTTGGCATGTTTGCTTCATTTTACACCATTCTTCATCGCCATGGCATGTTTTCACTTTTGTCACTTGTGACAGGTATTATAATTGAACAATGAGCGAAAATCCCGAAGGATCCTCAAGTGACATCCCTATGGATGAGGAGCAGGCATTTGATCAACATCGGTTTCTATCAGTAGAATGCCAAGAAAGATACTATGCCGAGCTAATTTCGAAGAAGTTACTCCCGGAGAGTGGCATAGAGATGGAAAATGTCCAGGAACGCCTTCCAGAATTCCATCGAAGGCTGGTAGCAATGGGATGGAACTGTTTTGCTCCCGAACCTTGCCGAGCAAATGAACAATGGGTGAGGTAATTTTACGCAAATCTCCCGGCTATCAGGTTGAAGAAGCCACTGATGAGAATTCGAGGCAAGGTGGTGCGATTCGGAGCTGAAGATATCAATGCTTTCTATCACTTGCAAAACCAGGACATGGGTCCATTCAGAGAGAAAGATTGTGCTTTAGGAGAATGGCTAGTGTCAAAACTTTGTCCGGGTGCAGATGTTCCATGGGTTACTGAAAAAAGAGGGATCACCTCAAAAGAATTCACCGCGGAGGCGAAGATATGGCTGGCCATTATATGCAGTCGCATCTCCCCGGTGTCAAACATTTGGAACATCCCTGTTACTCGAGCTCAAATGATAGCTTGCATTCTCGATGACATTCAGCTCAATGTGGGCGAGATCTTCATCAATGAACTGAGAGAGTACAGGCTCCAAAACAGCCCTTCTTTGATATTTCCATCACTCATCACCGAGTTGTGCCAACTGGCTGGAGTAGAAGAAGCTCCAGGGGACAATTGGGTAGATTCAGGGAAGCTTATTCATCCTTTGAAGAAAAGAGGAGAGGGTGGAACAGTTAAGAGCAAAAAGAGGAAGATGGGCTCTTCCTCTCATGTTGATCCGAGCAGTCAGCCGTCATTCTCTATAGCAGGACCATTTGATGTGCTTGGCGAGGAAATGCGAGTGATTCGCGAGCTAGTGGCTGGTCTTCCCCAGGGGCCTGGGGAGACATCTGAGGGACCTGCCTACGTCTCAAAGAAAGACTTCCGGAAATACATTGAAGATCAAAAGAAGCAGGGAGATCACCTCAAAGCACTGGAGAAAGCGTACACTGAGCTGGCCAAAAGGCATGGCACATTGAGTACCTCACTAGACACCCTAGAGAAGTCCCACACCCAAATGGTCAAAAGGGAGAAGAAGCGAGATAAATTTTTCACTCGCATGTGGAAGGGTGTAAAGGGGCTATGGAAGGTCCTCAAGCCTCAGGACATGCTACCATCGAGCAGAGCAGTGGAGGATGATGAGATTCCAGCTGAGTGGCCTGAGGAGGAAGGAGATGAGGAGGACTCAGACTCCGATAGCGAGGAGAGCGGTTGATGCAGTATTCAGGGAGCACCTTCCTTCATTTTTACTCTATTATATTCTGTTGCATTGGGGACAATGCAACATCTTTGGTTGGGGTGGCTTCTTGTATAACTGTTGTTTTGGCGGATTGGTATAGTAGTTATTTTCATGTTGTTTCTAGTACATTCTCATGTCATGTGTTATATTAGTTTGTTTATATGTGTTTGATGTTCATGTTGTTATTAGTATATTTTCATGTGACATGTGATATTAGGATGTTTAGTTACTAAATTGTTACTAGCTTTTTAATATATATTGTTTTAGTAGTATGTTATATAATAGTGGCAATATCCTTGGTTTTCTTTATACCACGGTTCTTTTTCCAAGGATGCCAATGTTCTTCTTGAACCGGGTAAATTTTTGTTGACTTTCCCCGATGATGGATAGATTGACAACTTTCTTAAGGTAATTAGTCTTGTAATTAGGTTAGAAAAATAAATGGTTTGGAGTTAGAATTTGTGTCCATTGGCCTAGTTGTGGCTTGCTTGGTACCAACACACTTAAACATCGGCATATGAAGTTTTACTTGTTGAAAAAGAAAAATGATTGAAGTAATGATGTCATGACTTTTAGACTCAACTTTTTGCTCTTTAATTCACTAAATAGCATCCTTTATGCTATATGTGACCTCTTTGAGTCATTTGTTTCAATTGGATTTTGAATTTGTATTCCACTTGAGTTTTCATGTGCCATGTGTGGTGAGATTTGTTTGAGTTCTTTTGTATTACTTGTGGTCTATAACTTTCCCGGAATGTGCTTCAAGGCAAAATCGTAGACTAACTTAGTTTGAAAAATGATATTAGGCCTTCCTTGGACCGCTAGCATGCCTTAAAAATTCCTACCCGTAAATATTTTCCCTAGTCAACCCATTTTGAGCCTTTAACCTTATTCTTTGGCAACCGTATTACAAGCTTAAATCCTTTGTTCTTAATTGATATAGCTTTTGGCATCCTACCTCCCTAAGTACTTTGAAAGTATAAGCATAGGCTAAAAGCCTAAGTTTGGGGGTGAAGGTTGGAAATTGTGATATGGAAGTTGCTTGAAAATGGTGGAAGGTAGAAAAAAAAATTGAAAAGAAAAGGAAAGAAAAGAAAAAAAAATATATATATATATATAGAATAAAGTGATAAGAAATTGTGAAAAAGGGAAGACTAGGTGTGAAATGAAAAAGCGAAGAAATGATGGAAAATACTTTTGAAGGAAGGAGGCTTTAATTGTAAATATTGTAGTGCTTTGGGAGATTTTGAGTCACTTTAACCGAAATTTTGCCTTACCTTAACCAAAAGCCGAAACTACAACCCTTAAGTCCTAATTGATTTTGAACCAAGTTGTCTACATTAGTGGAGGAATACATGAAGGGCAAGCCTATGGTACTACTTGTATGCATTTGAACATCTTTTTGAGAGAGAGTGAATTCTTTCCATTTGATATCCCATTTTTGTTTGAAATTAAGATTGGATTCTCTCTTAAATGTGAGGCCACATGAAATTTGGGTTGTGAATTTAATCCCATCTTCAATTGGAAAGAATGGCCAAAGAAAGTTGATTGTGATAGAGAGGCAAATTTTGAAGCTTTAGTGTCATGAATTGGTTGTTACTTTGATTTGCATTAGTGGTTGAGAACTTGAAGTACAATGAAGTTTATGTGAAGTGCTTGATAATTCATATGCCTTGGAGTAATTGTTGGTACCAATTGAAGTCATGCAATTGTGCTTAAAGTGGACTTTCTTTTTGGCTTGGTATTATGGAGATGCATTGTTGAGTTAACCACTTGGGAAGAGATTTTGTTGCTTTTGTTGCTTGAGGACAAGCAATAGTTCAAATTTGGGGGTGTGATGAGTTGGTATTTTACCATCTCATATTTTCTTTAAATTAATACTTTTGCTATGTTTGAGCAATAAAATCGTGTATTTGATGCCAATTACTTCTATTTTACAGGTTGTATGTGATTTAGAAGTAATAGTGAAGAAACCAAGTGAAAACAAGTCAAAAGGAGTCAAAAAGAGAGGAAATCTGGGCAATGGCCTCAGTAATCACAAATGCGAAGAGAACCTTCGCAATTGCGAAGTGAGAAGAAAAGGAGAAGCATCGCAAATGCGATGATCAACTTCGCAAATGCGAAGTAGGCAGGAAAAGAGAGTTATCGCAAATGCGAAGGTCAACTTCGCAAATGCGAAGTCAACTAAAGAAGTCAATCTTCGCAAATGCGAAGGACACCTCGCAAATGCGAGCCTGGGCAGTCTGGGCATGGGTCGCAATTGCGACCATATGTTCGCAATTGCGAAGGTCGGGCTTCAGTTCTGGGCAATATTGGAATTTCACAAATCTGAACTCCAAACCATTTTTATACTCGTCCAAACAGACATTATTATCATCTTTGGCATCTTAGACATATTTTTGGCTTAGAGAGAACACGTTTGGAGGCTAGGGTTTTGCACACACACTCGGGTCTTGAAGATTAAAGCTTGTGGTTAAGGATTTCTTACCCATTTATGTTTATTTCTTCATTTCCTTGCTTTGTATTGTATATCTAAGTGTGTAGTATTTATTTCCAACACTTGAATCTTGTTTATGGGAATATTCATATTTAAAGTGTGGATTAAATACCTTGTTGTGCTTATGTATTGAATGATTTTTGTATATTTATGAAGTTAGTTATTGTTACTTTAATTATTCTTGTTCTTTAATGTTTCCAAAGAGAATAGCTAACTCTAGGACTCGCCCATTTACTTTGAATTAATTATGGGAAAGATAATTCGGAGTTGGGAAAGATTAATTAACAAGAACTTGAGGTGCTAACCCTCACTTTATAGATTCGACCTAGGGATAAGATTGAACAACTTGTAGCCTATCGGGTGCGCTTAATCTTCTAATTGTGATTAGGGATAATTCAATTAGGAAGTCTTGTTAGTCTTCGGAAGAAGCTAATTAAGAATTATTATCCATGGCTAATTAACATAAACTCGCTCATATTTGTATAATCGTGAAATACATTGGATTGTTACTTGAGTGTAATTCCCGATGCATTCATACTTGTAGCCATTGATCATTTTAATTGCTTTCTAGGTTAGTTTACATTTCCGCATTTAGATATAGAAATCTTTTCAACCCAAAATCTTAAGTGTTTGGCTTAGCGCGACTAGCGATAATTTTCTGGCATTCCTAATCGCCTACATATTGTTCTCTGCGGGATTCGACCCCGACTCATAGTTGGGTAAATATATTGCGTACGACCGTGTCTATTGCTTTTTAGCGGTGGAATCGGAAGTTACCACAAAATGTTTCGGTACGCTTCTTGAAAAATTACAAAAGTCACATATTCGGAACCCTCATCTCAATACGAGTCTAGGCATATAAAATTTACCAAAATTGGACTCCATTTGCCCACTCAAATCTGTGTTTTTCTTCAATTTTAGGCCTAGGGCTCAAACCCACCTTTAATCTTTCATTTACAGAGGATTAACCAAGGATTTCATGATAAAATGATGTAATTAAGCCACAAAACTTACCTCTAACGAATCCCCGATGAATTCTCAGCAATTTCCCGTCAATACCTTCTCTTAGAACTCAACAATGGAGGTTTTGGGTATGGGGTTCGCGAATACACTGTTCTGTTATTTTAATATGCTGACTGCCAGGCGACCCTCTGCGATCGCAGCAATAGGCTCGCGATCGCGATGAACAAATCCGATCGGCTCCCAAAACTACCCTACGCGATCGCGACATGCACCCCGCGATTGCACTGCTTCCGATCATAACCCTACGCGATCGCATACGACCTCACGCGATCGCGATACTTCAACTTCCAGACTTACGCGATCGCACACTTCACTTCGCGATCGCAGAGCTCCAGGTTTTCCTCCTACGCGATCGCACTCTTGGCATCGCGATCGCGATGCATTACAGCCTCACCTTACGCGATCGCATGGCTATCTCCGCGATCGCGGAGAGCAAAATAGTTCTGCAATTATTGCAGCAGAAACAGCAGTGCCTTTGGCACAAATTGGTCCGTTTGGACCCCCGAAATCGTCCCGAGGCCCCCGGACCCCAACGAAAACCACCAACATACTCCAAAACATGATACGAACTTGTTCCAATCATAAAAACACCATCCTAAACATCAAAATCACCAATTACACACGGATTCAAGCCTAAGTTTCTTCAAAACTTCTGAAACTAACATTCGATCAAAAACCCGACCAAACGACGTCCGAATGACCTAAAAATTTGCGAACATATCCAAAATCACATGACGAAGCTACAGGAATTGTCAGAATTCCATTCCGACCCCCGGATCAAAATCGCACCTATCGTTCGGATTTCGCCAAAATTCAACCTTAGCCAATTCAAGCCTATTTCTACATCGGACCTCCAAATTCACTTCCGATCGCTCCCCTAAGTCAAAAATCAACTCCCGGAACTAACCAAATCATCAGAATCCGATTCCGAGCACTCTGGCTAAATAGACAACTCCAGGTTGACTTTCCATATTCAAGCTTCCTTCAAAAAGGCTATATGCTTCATTTTCAATCCAAATCACTCCTAACTCACCCGATAGACTCTAACACCGATATGAAAGCATAAAATGCATAAATATAAGATAACGGGGTGGTAATTCCCGTGACTACGGGCCGGGTCGTCACATTCTCCCCAACTTAAGCAAACGCTCGTCCTCGAGCGAACCTAGAGTTGTACTAGAAGCAACCCAATAGCTGAATGACCTTACCATGCATATATTCGGGCGATCACACGTCACCCTATCTCTCATAAGTCCGAACACCATATAGCTGAAATCTCCCAGACCATCCGAACCATAAACCATATTGCACTTTCCGAAATCATATACCAAATGCTAATCCCATGCCTATACTCAGGATACACTAGAATCCACTGCAATAACCCATACTCACCACTCCGGGTGAGATCATATGATGTATCAACAACCCAATCACTCGAGACGATAGCCTCTAATCACAACAATTTCCCACGATAACCAAATACCAACTGAAAAAACCTTTTTCTTTAGATAGAGTCTTGTTCCAACACCTTCATATCATGTCCACGGAAACAGAACACGCGATATATCGAACCTATATCTCAGGTCAACCATTCATGAATCCATTTCACTTTTAACTGATACCACAACAGATTTCAGACCCAAATCTCGGTATTACCTTTCTAACCAACTGAAATCACATATGCTCGCTCTCCACGATGACTCAAATGATCATTTCGATTATAACACACCGCACTGGTGACATGACACCTCAAACACCGGCCTAAGCCGCGACGAGCACAACATAGGCTCCAATAGAAATGTCTGAACACACTCAAATCATGACAACTGTCTCCAGCAAAAGAGCTGCATTTCAATTCCTCTATGCCATCATAACATAGAACTGAGATCGCGTCTCACATTATAGAAATAGAGTACCTGAATCCTCCTCGAGAGGTCATAACATCACGTGGCCTTGCCACGATCCGTGATTCTATCCAAACACTATTACTCATGAAGCACCGCAAGCTACCAAGCTCAAAACGGTTAGCCACGCACAGATCTAGGTCTTGAACCTAAGCAATCAACCTCACCCACGGTGAAATAATTAATGTATGCTATCAAATCCTGAAAGTACACAACCGATGTGCCATTCGCCAAGCGATACTCAATACAGACTTTTCCTCAGAAGACAGGAGTATTGTATACCAGGTAACATATAACCAACTCTATTTTCACATTACACTATTGCGGCGTGCAACCCCCTCCAATGACATACCTGTGGCAGCGTGCCACCCGATCCAGATACCGTACCCGTGTCAGCGTGCCACCCGATCCAAATAACCATACCTGTGGCGGCGTGCCACCCGATCCAAATAACCCTCGTAAAAGAAATGCCCATCGAGTCGATTTGCTCATTACAATAAACATATATAGCCTCAAGCTCGGCCACAAGGAATGCATCCGACAAAGTTCCTCAATACCAGAAATAAATCAATGGTAGAAACCTCTGCACTGACATCCGCCACGAAGGCCCAACTGACAAAGCAATACCCACCAGCCGTCCGCTGGTCCTGAGGTACAACTACCCCGCTGGAGCATACTCTGATGCACTCTGCTACGCAATTTGTGCCATACCATCATAGTCCATATCACATTAGTCTAGACAACCTGGCCCAATGATGACCAGTCAGCAATCAAGTATCATAATCCAAATTCGTCATATCAAGTTAAGAGAGAGCCACTAGGGCTTCCGATTTCCAATAATCACAAAACGGTGCCGATACACACGATATACAACCACTGCATAGGCGTATTAACGAGGACTTCAAAGTCTCCAACACATATATAACATATGAATCACCATGCCTGATTCCGTACTTCACCGTACAAATACATAATGCACATCAAGCGTCCATTCATACCACAAAAGCCATTCAGAAATTTCACTATGCCATTAGCGACTCAATTATTACAGTCAATTCAAGTCGATTCGACAAGAGAATGCCACCATACCACTAGATATTATTACATTACCTTGTCCTTTTGAACCATATTCCCTGCCAATTTGCTAGAATAGCTGTACCATCTTCCTTAATCACCAGAAAGATCGATTCTTAAATCATCTGCAGCTGCCCGCGCTGCTCAATAATTTTAATGACTTCCCATATATTATGAACTAATCTCAAAACCTTGAATATGCCATTATCAACTTTCCATCACACATCGCATATACAATACCACACTAAGATAACATGGACATTCTTATTCCTTTCCTGCGCCGCACACATCGACGCACTCAACTAGTCAAGGACTTTCATGATCCCATATAGAGAAAACTCCTTACATATTCCAAGCTTTGCATACCAATAGGAAATACACTCATTTTCAAACCACATTAAAACACATCACAACTCTTTCTTCCAATTACATTGCATAAGTTAAACTGCCAGGACTGGGTCCTTATACCCATATCGAGTTACACAACTGCCAGCACTCAAAAGCTTTATTGCACAATATCTGCGAGACTCATTACTCCAAACATATACCAGGAATTAATCGTATTACTTCTCATACCGTTTCGGTTTATTAATAAGTTGTTCCATTTATCCAGTTTCCTTTCTGATTCATCTTTAATTTAATATTAGCCCTTACTGTAACACCATAATACGTCAACTCATGTTACCACGCGAGACTCGTACATAAGACCACACCGTCTAAGACCCATAGGCCACTAAATACTCTCTCAATGTTTCCCAGAAGGACCATATTCTACAATACTTTATTTCGAAGAACTTCTTGCGATTTGAATTCGTTATCATTACGCTCCAATACGGCTACATAGAATCCCATCATTCACATAATATAACACAAGTCTTGATCTCTTGTAACGAAACCACCGTCTTTAGCCACATGCACAATCTTAAGACACCTGACTGTTACAAGTAAAATCTTGAACACCATAACACAAATTCTCGAGCGCCATTCACCCTTATTCAGATGTAATTCAACTGTCTTATTAAACGGAACCACTCGTGCCTTGCTAGATCTCTAACACCGCATAACATGATTACATACAGATACAATTAGCTATCTTTCTTTTCTATACACCGAACATTCTTTACCAACATAAGTTCACAACATCCTAGTATTTCTTCACATCTACGAAGCACCATAACGTTTATCAAAATTTCCCAACATACCTAGAGACAGAACCAACATAGCACACAATAATGCCATCAATTAATCAATAACAACCTCCCCAACTTGGCTTGGAGCCATACATCTAAGCACTTTTAGCCACTCATAGCATTCTTACTCAAATGATGCCACAATGTTCTAGTTAGATTAAACTCAAGTCATTTACAAGCTTCGGCGGAGATTCGAATCATCAGAAATATTAACTCTTTTGCAATTCTTGCATTCATTCACACACAACAGTTAAGCCCACTATTTAGGTGACAAAAATCTTTTCTAAGTCCCAAATTTTCCAAAAATTTCGGCAGAGTTTCCTTTGTAAATTGGCCTATCCACCTGCCAGAGAATCACCAAAACCATCCTACAATACATTCACAACTCGACAAGACATCAGGCATATCGACAACAGTAGTCTCAATACTACACAAATCATATTATCATAATTGTTACATGAACATGAGTTGTACCTGCTCGAATCATAACACATATCAATTACCTTTCAATTACACATGAGAATCAACCCACCTACTTCGCCCCAATTTAGCATTTCAGCACAATACCTTCCACTAGTATACACATAGCATAATCACTTTAGTCTTCCTGAGTTTGAACTCGTTCCACTACGCATAAGGTACTTTACCTTCCAATTACGAGATATGATAAATATTCACCACTCCCATAGCTCGGGGCTACACAACAGATTAGATAAGAGTTGAACAATTAACAGCTCATCCATTAGTAAGCTTCCCTAATACCCTACAGATCGGCACAAGGCCCCAAACATGGATACTAGCCCAAATATATAGATATAAGTCCAGTCTCAGTCATTATACACAGTAATATATCAATCAGGAAGGACCAAGTCCAAATCCCCAGTCACAATACCACCACGCTCGTCACATGACGCGTGTTACATCTCAGCACAACACTGTATAGTGCAAAATACGGGGTTTCGGACCCTCAGTACATTATCTATTGCCACCACTCACAAAATCAGCACCTCGATGCTCAAGTCATAGACAAGGTCCAGCCTCAAGTCCTCCCGACTGGCCCAACATGAACTCACAGAGATTATGTCTCGCCCTCGATCGGGGAATCACAAGCCATAAGGCAATTATATTACTGAGCGCCCGATGCGTACACAGACGTGCGGAAGGAATTTTCAAAAGTATATCTCAAGTTGAATCAAGTACGCACGATAAGAATTCAAAGAAATGTGAAGTGTTTCCTAAAGGTTCGCAGCCTCCCGAGGATAAGTACAGGCGTCCCCGTACCGATCCACAAGACTCTACTAACCGGCTCAAGACTCACGAGGCCTAGTAAACCTAGGCTCTAATACCAACTTGTCACGACCCCAAATCCGGTCGTGATGGCGCCCAGCACACTGCTAGGCCAGCCTGACCAATCAATAACAATAACAGAGCTAGGAGCTCGCTTAATCCCATTTAAACATGTCAAATCATAAAACAACAGTGATATATATATCGAAAACGGGAAACTAAGTCCCAACATACCAACTCCCAAAGACCGAAGGGTCAAGAGTCAAGAGCCTCTAAAGAACATAAGTGTAATAAGGTTTACAACCATAACTCAGTACGGAAAGAAAAGACAACATGAAAAGAAATGACAACTAGAAGGGGAGTCAGGTCCTGCGGACGCTGCAGCTACCTCGACTATCCCGCACAATGCCTCTAAACGGCTACCGAATCAGGTCTGCTGAGAGGTACCTGGATCTGCACACAAGGTGCAGGGAGTAAAATGAGTACTACCAGACTCAGTGGTAATAAACAAGGGTAAGACAGCGTAGATAAGAAATCCATAGTAAAGCACAACGTGAAGCTATACCTGTCACGACCCCAAATCCGGTCGCGATGGCGCCAAGCACACTGTTAGGCCAGCCTGACCACTCAATAACAATAACGGAGCTAGGAGCTTGCTTTATCCCAATTAAACATATCAAAACATGAAACAACCGTGATATATATATCGAAAACGGGGAAACCAAGTCCCAACACATACCAACTCCCATAGATCGAAGAGTCAAGAGTTATGAGCCTCTAAAGAACATAAGTATAATAAGGTCTACAACAATCTCAGTGCGGAAGGAAAAGACAATATGAAATGAAATGACAGCTAGAAGGGGAGTCAGGTCCTGCGGACGCTGCAGCTACCTCGACTGTCCCGCACAATGCCTCTGAGCGGCTACCGAATCAGGTCTACTGAGAGGTACCTGGATCTGCACACAAAGTGCAGGGAGTAAAATGAGTACTGCCAGACTCAATGGTAACAAACAAGGGTAAGACAGCGTAGATAAGAAATCCACAGTAAAGCACAATGTAAAGCTATACCAATACCTTGTAACAGTTCAATACCAAGAGTAGAGAGCCAACAATATTAACAAAAAGTACAACAGCTAGCAGGTGTAGCTAAATGCAATGCAATGCATGAAATGACCGCTACGGCGCGTAACCCGATCCAATTTGGGTACCCGTGCTCACTGTGGGGGTTCAGACTCCGGAGGGGCTCCTACAGCCCAAGCACAATATTATTGCGGCATGCAGTCCGATCCAACATATATACCGCTGCGGCACGCAGCCCGATCCACTACCAGTCAGCTAATATGCAAATACAGCCTCCCATGCTCAAAAGTAGTTTTGAAAACTCTTTTATCATTTTTCAGTTGAAAACAGTAATATCAAGTTCCAGAGATTGGAAATAGCATGATAACAGAAATAGCTACGGACCGGTAGTAAACTAGCATGTCAATATCATAAGACAATGATAACGATCCTCGCGGGATCCAATACTGGCTCACAGCCCACGAGTATACTCAACCGTCCAATAAGGAGGTTCAACGGCTCAAGAGTAGCCAATATCACAATATAGTATGCAACCATCCGAGAAGGAGGTTCGACGGCCCAAGAATAGCCAAATATCATAACACAGCACAACAGGTCGGACTAAGCCATAGTCCCCAATCACAATCGACCCCGCACTCACAAGAGAGTACGTGTCTCGCCGCTATACAGCGTCACAAAGTGGTATACCGGGGTTTCGAACCCGCCGGTCATCACCCACATCTATTACTCACCTCAATACGGCGCGACGACTACTCCGCAATGCTCTTGCCATGAGAATCAAGCTCCGCACGCGTAGAATCTGATCAAATATAGTAAATACACATCAAATTAGACCAATGGAACGATACCCAGTCAAAACAACTCAATTTACACCGAAATTCACAAAGTTGCCAAAACCCGACTTTTGGTACGCTTCTCGAAAAATTACAAAAGTCACATATTCAGAATCCTCATCTCAATACGAGTCTAGGCATATAAAATTTACCAAAATTGGACTCCATTTGCCCACTCAAATCAGTGTTTTTCTTAAATTTTAGGCTTAGGGCTCAAACCCACCTTTAATCTTCCATTTACAGAGAATTAGCCAAGGATTTCATGTTAAAATGATGTAATTAAGCCACAAAACTTACCTCCGATGAAACCCCGATGATTTCCCGGCAATCTCCCGTCAATACCTTCTCTTAGAACTCAAAAATAGTATTTTGGGGTGTGAAACTCGCGACTAGTTCTGTTCTGGTTTTAATTTCACTGCTAGACCATTCCTTCTATGCGATCGCAGTGGACCTATGCGATTGCATAGAGTTAAGTTTTTCAGCCGATTTTTCCCTCCTATGAGATCGCAATACCCCCTATGCGATCGCATAGTACAAACTCCCAGGCCTTATTTGTTTCTTCTCTGCGATCGCGACACTTGGTATGCGATCGCACTGTGCAGTGTAATAAGCCTATGCGATCGCACCCCTAGCTATGCGATCGCATAGCACATTTTTCCTCACCCCTCCAGGCTCTTCTATGCGATCGCAATAACTCTATGCGATCGCATAGAGCAATCACTGTCTGCAATTTTTCTACAGCAACTTTATGATCAAAACTTGCCCGTTAGGCATCCGAAATGATCTCGAGACCCCCGGGACCTCAACCAAAGCCACCAATACATCACATTACCTCATTCAAACTTGTTCCATGCATAAAAACACCATCCTAAACATCAAAATCACCAATTACACACGGATTTAAGCCTAAGTTTCTTCAAAGCTTCCGAAACTAACATTCGATCAAAAACCCGACCAAACGACGTCCGAATGACCTGAAATTTTGCGGACATATCCAAAATCACATAAAGAAGCTACAGGAATTGTCGAATTCCATTCCGACCCCCGGATCAAAATCTCACCTACCGTTCGGATTTCGCCAAAATTCAACATTAGCCAATTCAAGCCTATTTCTACACCGACCTCCAAATTCAATTCTGATCGCTCCCCTAAGTCACAAATCACCTCCCGGAACTAAACGAGTCATCAGAATCCGATTTTGAGCCCTCTAACCAAATAGTCAACTCCAGGTTGACTTTCCATATTCAAGTTTCCTTCAAAAAGGCTATGTGCCTCATTTTCAATCCAATTCACACCTAACTCACCCGATAGACTCTAACACTGATATAAAAGCATGAAACATGTAATTACAACATAACGGGGTGGTAATTCCCGTGACGACGGGCTGGGTCATCACAATGCCAATACCCTGTAACAGTTCAATACCAATAGTAGAGAGCCAACAATATCAACGACAAGTATAATAGCTAGCAGGTGTAGCTAAATGCAATGCAATGCATGAAATGACTGCTACGGCGCGTAGCCCGATCCGATTTGGGTACCCGTGCTCACTGTGGGGGTTCAGACTCCGGAGGGGCTCCTACAGCCCAAGCACAATAATACTGCGGCGTGCAGTCCAATCCAACATATATACCGCTGCGGCGCGCAGCCCGATCCACTACCAGTCAGCTAATATGCAAATGCAGCCACGCAGGCTCAAAAGTAGTTTTGAAAACTGTTTTATCATTTTTCAGTTGAAAACAGTAATATCAAGTTCCAGAGATTGGAAATAACATGATAATAGTAATAGCTACGGACTGGTAGTAAAGCTAGCATGTCAATATCACAAGACGATGATAACGATCCTCGCGGGATCCAATAATTGGCTCGCAGCCCACAAGTATACTCAACTGTCCAAGAAGGAGGTTCAACGGCTCAAGAGTAGCCAATATCACAATATAGTATGCATCCATCCGAGGAGGAGGTTCGACGGCTCAAGAATAGCCAATATCGTAATGCAGTGCCAACAAGTCAGACTAAGCCATAGTCCCCAATCACAATCGACCACGCACTCACAAGAGAGTACGTGTCTCGCCGCTATACAGCGTCACAAAATGGTATATCGGGGTTTCGAACTAGCTGGTCATCACCCACATCTATTACTCACCTCAATATGGCGCGACGACTACTCCGCGATGCCCTTTCCATGATAATCAAGCTCCGCACGCATAGAATCTGATCAAATATAGTAGAAACACAACAAATTAGGCCAATGGGACGACACCCAGTTAAAACAACTCAATTTACATCAAAATTCCCAAAGTTGCCAAAACCCGACTTTCGGTACGCTTTACGAAAAATTACAAAAGTCACATATTCGGAACCCTCATCTCAATACGAGTCTAGGAATATAAAATTTACCAAAATCGGACTCCATTTGCCCACTCAAATCAGTGTTTTTCTTCAATTTTAGGCCTAGGGCTCAAACCCACCTTTAATCTTTCATTTACAGAGGATTAACCAAGGATTTCAAGATAGAATGATGTAATTAAGCCATCAAACTTATCTCCAATGAATCCCCGATGAATTCCCAACAATTTCCCATCAATACCTTCTCTTAGAACTCATAAATGGAGGTTTTGGGTATGGGGTTCGCGAATACACTGTTCTGTTATTTTAATATGCTGACTGCCAGGCGACCCTCTGCGATCGCAGCCATAGGCTCGCGATCGCGATGAACAAATCTGGTCGGCTCCCAAAACTACCCTACGCGATCGCAACATGCACCCCGCAATCGCACTGCTTCCGATCATAACCCTACGCGATCGCATACGACCTCACGCGATCGCGATACTTCAACTTCCAGACTTACGCGATCGCACACTTCACTTCGCGATCGCAGAGCTCCAGGTTTTCCTCCTACGCGATCGCACTCTTGGCATCGCGATCGCGATGCATTACAGCATCACCTTACGCGATCGCATGGCTATCTCCGCGATCGCGGAGAGCAAAATAGTTCTACAATTATTGCAACAGAAACAGCAGTGCCTTTGGCACAAATTGGTCCGTTTGGACCCCCGAATTCATCCCGAGGCCCCCGGGACCCCAACAAAAACCACCAACATACTCCAAAACACGATAAGAACTTGTTCCAATCATAAAAACACCATCCTAAACATCAAAATCACCAATTACACACGGATTCAAGCCTAAGTTTCTTCAAAACTTCCGAAACTAACATTCGATCAAAAACCCGACCAAACGACGTCCGAATGACCTGAAAATTTGCGGACATATCCAAAATCACATAACGAAGCTACAGGAATTGTCGGAATTCCATTCCGACCCCCGGATCAAAATCTCACCTACCGTTCGTATTTCGCCAAAATTCAACCTTAGCCAATTCAAGCCTATTTCTACACCGGACCTCCAAATTCAATTCCGATCGCTCCCCTAAGTCACAAATCACCTCCCGTAACTAACAAATCATCAGAATCCGATTCCGAGCACTCTAGCTAAATAGTCAACTCCAGGTTGACTTTCCATATTCAAGCTTCCTTCAAAAAGGCTACCAAATCACTCCTAACTCACCCGATAGACTCTAACACCGATATGAAAGCATAAAACACATAAATATAAGATAACGGGGTGGTAATTCCCGTGACGACGGGCCGGGTCATCACAGCCACAAACAAGAATGGTACATGTAATCACGGCATCTGACGCCTCTACGTCTGGCCTGGCTGGTAAGGCATAAAATCGAGGATCATCACCTCCCTTCTAAGCTACATCCCTAGGACGGTCATCAACTGGCTGACCTCTACCTCTGGCTGGACGGTCTCCACCTCTACGGTCTTGACCTCCACTTTTATGATCTCTACCCCCGCCTCTGGCTGGCTGGGCAAGCTGAGGGTCAGCTGGGGCCTGAATCATGGGACGAGGGCCCCGCTGCTGAGTGTTGCCCATCGCTCGAGGGCAGAACCTGACAAGATGACCTGGGTCACCACACCCGTAGCAACTCTTAGGCTGATGGGGCCGCTGGCCCTGACGACCTGAATGGCCTCCACGAACACTCTGAAGAGGTTGAGCACTAATAGGGGACTAATCTGAATATTGCTCACGAAACCCACGATCACTTGGTCAACCCTGTGAAGCCTGAAGGGCAGAATAAAAGGCCTGGAAGACTGGCCCCTATCAAAAGATTCCCTGCCACCAGAAGAAGAACCATTAAACCCGCCTGAGTGACGAGGCCTCTTATCTGAAGAATAACACCTTCCCGAGCAAGAGCCATCTCAACTCTACGTGCTGCATTAGCTGCCTCTTGAAATGATATATCACTCCCCACTCCCATAGCCATCTGAAGTCTAATTGGCTGATTAAGCCCATCTATGAACCTGCGGACCCTCTCCCGCTCTGTGGGGAGTATCACCACTGCATGACGTGCCAAATCAACAAATCTCGTCTCATACTGAGTGACAGTCATAGTGCCCTGCTGGAGGCGCTCAAACTGCCTCCGAAGTGCATCCCGCTGAGTAACAGGGAGAAACTTCTCCAGAAATAACTCTGCAAACTGATCCCATGATAAAGCCGGGGACCTTGTTGGTTGAGTCAAACAATAATCCCTCCACCAGGTCGTGGCGGATCCTGAAAGTCTGAATGTACAGAAGTCAACTCTCTTGGACTCCACTATCCCCATAGTCTTGAGAATCTCATGGCAACTGAATAAGAAATCCTGAGGATCCTCTGATGTGGCACCGCTGAAGGTAGTGGTAAACAGCTTGGAGAACCGATCAAGTCTCCATAAAGAATCAGAAGTCATGGCTGCTCCATCACCGGCATGAGCTGTGGTACTCGACTGAGTGGCCACAGCTGGCTGAACCACTGGTGCCTGAGGCTGAGGAGCTACTGGCTCCGGAGTACGAGCAATAGGAGTCTAAGCCCCTCCTCCAGCCTGAGAAGCGGCTGGTGCAACTGATAATAAGCCCGCTCTGGCAATGCTGTCCATAAATCCCGCTATTCTGACCAAAGCATCCCGAAGATCCGGGGTAAATAAAGCCTTTCCTAGGACCTGAGCTGGGCCTGCTGGAGCTGCTATGACCGGAACCTCCTCGCCAGTCTCAATATGAGGCTCCACCTCTGGAATAGCTGCTGGGGGCTGAGCTCTGCCCCTACCACGGCCTCCGGTACGACCTCGGCCCCTGCCCCTCACGGGAGCTACCTGGGGCTCGGGCTGCTGGTCAGCAGACAATGAAGCACGTGTCCTCACCATCTGCGAAAGGACAGAGTAGAATTTCAATCAGTATTTGAGGAACAAATCGCACGACAAGAAGGGAACAAATCGCACGACAAGAAGGGAACAAATGAGAGACTCTTTCCTAACTCAATAGACTCTGGAGGACAAGTACAGACGTCTCCGTACCTGCCTCTCAAACTCTACTAAGCTTGTTCGTGAGTGGTGAGACCTATGCAACCTAGAGCTCTGATACCAACTTGTCATGACCCGGATTTTCCCCCAACATCAGGATCGTGATGGCGCCTACTCATGGTAGCTAGGCAAGCCACTATATTCATACTATCCTGTTTTTAGCAATATTTCATACTCAAATTTATCAACAAGGACCATAACCTTAATTAAATAAATGCGGAAGACTTTATCAAAATAGAATTAGGCAGTACCAAGGTAAAACAATACTGAAATCCTCTACCCAAGACGTGGAGTCACCAACTCACGAACCACTACTGAATACTACACATAAAGTTCTGAAGAAAAATAACATAAATATGTTTGTCTCGGAACAAGGAGACTACAGCTAGTAATATAAATGAGAGGAAGAGACGCCGGGCCTGCGGACGCCTGCAAGCTACCTCGGTCTCGAAATGCTCAACTCCCACGCAAGGCTCTACTGCTGCTGCTCCTGATCAAAACCTGGACCTGTGCAAAAACGCACAGAAGTGCAGTATCAGTACAATCCAACCCCATGTGCTGGTAAGCGCCTGGCCTATCCCGGCGAAGTAGTGACAAGCCATGGACCAGACACCCACATAAACCTGCGCAGTTCTATATATATATATGTACACCACAAGATAACGACAAATAATCAAGTAACAAACTCAACAAGGAATGTCATAGAGGAAAACTCAACAGTTAACAACAGTTATTAAATCAACAAGAAAACCAAAGTATAATGGAAAACAGGTACTAGCAAGTCAAGGAATAGCAAATAGTTGCACGACATCACCCTTCGTGTTTTTACTCTCATCCTCACCAAATAAGCAAATAAAGTGCATGGCATCACCCTTCGTGCTTTTACTATCATCCTCACATCCATGGCACTGCATGATCCTTCGTGCATGGTTCAATAACAAGGCACGACATTACCCTTCGTGCATAATTAATATCACAAGGCACGGCATGATCCTTCGTGCATAATCAATAACAAGGCATGGCATTAACCTTCGTGCAATAACAGTAAAACAAGGCACGGCATCACCCTTTCGTGCATTATCACTCTTCCTCACCCAAATAACAATCACAGTTAAGGGCAGAGAATGAAAACAATAATCATGAACCGTCCCGGCAAGGGACACAATAGTCATCACAACTGTCACGACCCAAACCCTGGTCGTGATGGCGCCCAACACAATGCCAGGCAAGCCCGATAATATTATCCCTTAAACCAGCCAGTTATTAATTCCAATTAATCAAATTAAACTTAAATAGCAAATGATCATATCAGGTGATAAGCGAGATAGTAAAAGCATACCAAATACGGTCCCAACTATATCGTGGTGTCACGAGACTGAGCCTCTACAAAATAACATCCTAATACAAACAAGTCTAGGCAAAAAGAAATCAACAAGATGATAAATAAGGAGAAAACAGGCTCTGCGGACGCTGGCAGCTACCTCGTAATCTCCGCAAAAGTAGACAAGGATCAGCAACTACAATGTCTCAACTGCTCTCGGGTACCTGTGGATCTGCACAGAAAGTGCAGGGGAGTGGGGTGAGTATATTTCAACTCAGTGAGTAACAATAATAAATAATAACTGAAAGTAAGAACTCCTGTGCTATCACTTAACAGTTCTAAGGCAACCCTCACAGGTACGTCATCACTGTAGTAAGTACTCTGATCTCCAGTCCACATCTATCTCTACAAGATCCCACACCGATCAAACCCTCACTCGTACCCCTACGGTGTACGACCATCTCAATATATGAAGACACATACCTATGTCTATAATGTATAAGTATTTAAGTAGGTAATAGGATATGAATAAGTATAATGCTGCGGCGTGCAGCCCGCTCCAATACATATACCGTTGCGGCGCGCAGCCTGCTCCATTTAACGTCGACGGCACTCACTGGGGGTGTATACAGACTTCGGAGGGGCTCCCTAGGCCCAAGCGCTCTGATACTGCAGCTTGAAGCCCGATTCACACATATATTACTGCGGCGTGCAGGCCGATCCAAATATATATATACATATATAACTATACTGCTGTGCCGTGCAGCCCAATCCCATAATATACACCAGCGCTCACTGAGAATGTGTGCAGACTCAGACTCCGAAGGGGCTCCTACAGCCCAAGCGCAATAATACTGCGGCATGCAGTCCGTCCCACATGTATATTACATGTATATTACTGCGGCGTGCAGTCCGATCCAATATATATATACTGTTGCGGTGTGCATCCCGATCCAATATAGGTATATATATATATATAATACCTCATAATGGGTCCTCGACCCTATCCCGGTCAATATAGACCCGGCCTCTTAGGCTCACTCAGCTAGAATAGAGAATTCCACCCTAGGTAGTATCTTTCAAAGTACACATCTAGTACTGGCTCGTAATATGCTATACAGTTGTAGTTACGGCTGAGTGTATGTCCCCAACATGATATAAGGGTCACCTAGCTCTATAGGTTCCCTAATACTCTACAGATCGGCACAAGGCCTCAAACATGGCTATTAGCCCAATTGCACAGTTATAATCTCATTAACAGTCATTAAACACAGTATTCTATTAGCCGGGAAGGACCAAGTCCGAACCCCCAATCACATTGTCACCACGCCCGTCATAGAACGCGTGTCTCATCTCAATATAGCACTGCGAAGTGCTAGTACGGGGTTTCAAACCCTCAGTACATTGTTTATGTCACGCCCCAAATCGGGGAATATGACCGGCGCCTGACCGGGTTGCCCCAATCAAGCGGACCTGGGTGCCTTTCATTCCCACGCGTTACCCCTGTATTGATTGTTTCCCATTAACCAACTATCTTACTAACCATGAATGATTTCACATTAAACAAATAAAACCATACGAGTGATTCATTAACAAGTTGGCAGTTTTTACAACACCCGATATAACATAATATATACATAAGTCTGGAGTCCCACGGTTTACATGTCTACAGAGCCTCTAGGATACAAAAGGGAAATACAATACTTGCCGGTAACAAGGCTCCGGCTATACCTTAAAAAAACCAAAATGAAATCTTAACAAAAGTGGCATGAACCACACAGGGCCCCGAGGAAGAAAGGGGCTCACCAAAACGGGCAGTGGAAGGAGAAGGATACTACTGCCGATGAGCTGAAGTGCCTGCTACTGATCCACCTACAATCATAACACGAATGTAGCGTCCCCGGCAAAAGGGACGTCAGTACACTTGAATTGTACTGGTATGTATGGACAAACTTTGTCCCAAGTAAACTCAAGCCGTTAAACAAGAATCACAATGTTGAGACAGCTAATAGATTACATCAAGAAATCAATTAAGCTAACTAACCATGTTTCCAACCTTTTACTCATTTCAGATAAGCCTCAACACAAGAACGTTTAAAGTCCACAAATAGAACAACAACCAATCAACCACATAAATTGCAAGTAGTCAAACATAGGGGCAATCAGTGCCCCCCAGGTTGCAAACTCTCCTGCTGTCTCCTTTCACAATTTCACATCATTGATTTTTGTATCAATTTTCAATAGCGATTTCGATCGCTTTCCATCCTTATTGCCCCCGACCACCCTTATTACCTCGGCCACCCTTATCACCCCAACCCACACCTTATTTCCTCATGTTGCGGCGCGCAACACGACCCCGCCTTACAGTTTAAAACACAACAATTTCAAACAGCAGATAAGGTACTACACACAATTTCAACAAGTTCAAATAAGCAACTTGCACATTGTTTCATGTTCTCAATTATTTTTCAAACCAATATCACAACCATGTTACAATATTTCCACAATTCAAGTGTTTCATTTGTTTTACACAAGGTGCCATATAGGCCATCATAATCATTATTCACAATTCTTTACCCAATTCGACTCTCATTTAACTTTCGGTTCATATTCCATACCACATCACTCATATTTCAACAACAACTTTGAGAGTTTCACACACTTTGTCAAATTAACATTAACCAAGCAATTTTCACACATATAGGCGATTTCACAAGAATCAAAATTAGCCATACATACCTGGTGATGAGTTTTCTTCCGTTAACTTTCTACTTTATGCTTACCCAAGATATCCTACTCTTGCCAACCTTGTTCTTGAAGACTCTTACTTCTACTCACTTCTTTTTACTAGAAATCAAGTTCAATAATCATGCATGAGTGTAAAATTCTATTTTCAAAAGCTATTATATGCAAACCTCTCTTTACCCAATTTAAATCTGAAAATTAGAGAAAATAGTTAGGGTTTTTACCTTGAAATGATTTGGGAAAGTTGAATCTTTGCCCTAGAATCCTTTGAACTAAGATGGTTGGAACAATCTTTGAAGATGAAAGATTTCTCTCTCTAAAAACCCTCTCTTCTCTCTCTAATTTTGGTAAGATGATATGATAAAATGAAGAAGAAAGGTGTTATATTAAAGAAGAGATCGGGTTAAAATGTTACAAAAATCTGGGCCGGGTCAATTCTGCGGTGCACTTTGCGACCACAGAATCAACATGCGGTCCGCATAGTGACCGCAGAATGGCCTCAAAATTACACAAGTTCTGTTACAGAATGCGACCAATATGCGGTCCGCATTCTTGATCCGCGGTCGCAAAGTGCACCGCAGATTCACTATGCGATCGCATATCGACCGCATTTTCAACATGATTTTTGGGAGGCTTCTGTTAAGCTTTGCGGCAAGAATGCGGTCCGCATAACAGGTTTGCGGTCGCATTCTTGACCGCATATTTGACACTTTTCCGGAAAACTTTATTCTCTACATTTTTGACACTTAAATCACTACCAAGGGTCCGAACCGCGGCGAGCTTGCGAGCCGCGAAGAATTCTACGCATTCCTAACACATTATTCGGACCATGACACCACAGCTACTAGGTTTTATGCACAAAATTTTTACGGGGCCTTACACATGGCCCCCTTAAGATCATTCGTCCTCGAATGAGGACTTTGAAAATAAATTGGTTTTGAAAGACATGATATGCAAGCTATCAAAATTTTGACTAACTCTTATATTTTAGAAAAATTTCGCCGGAGTTTCCTTTGTATTATGGACATATCCACCTGTCAGAGGGCCCCCGAAACACATTACCAAACAACAATACACAAATACAACACTTTCCACAACTGGTATACACTTTCTTACCTCAACGAATGCACATGTTCTATCACATTGTTACAATTGCACATAATGAGTTCTTACCTTGTTTAACCATCTTAATACACTATGTACACACAAACAAACCATTACCAATCTACACTTACTATTAGTTGTTTATTTAACACATGAATCTTTCTAAGGCTTCCATTTATCAAGAAAGGCTCAAATGACCCAATGTGACAACACATTAAATTCATTACAAAATGAAGGAGACTTTACTAATACTAAGAGAGAAACAACTTGAACAAGATGGCAGTTACTAGGAGTAGAAGGGTCACCTAATTTCTTCTAGGCTTGATCAAACAAATGGGGGTACTTTTCCTTCATCTCTTTTTCTGCTTCCCATGTGGCCTCCTCAACTTGTTGACTTCGCCACAATACTTTAACAGAGGCAACTTCCTTATTTCTCAACTTACGGACTTGCCTATCAAGAATGGCAATTGGAACTTCTTCATATGACAAATCTTCATTAACCTCTATAGCCTCGACCGGCATGATGGTGGATGGATCTCCAATCACTTTCTTCAACATGGACACATGGAATACCGGATGCACTGATGACATCTCAGGAGGCAACTCTAGCCTATAAGCAACTTGACCAATCCTTTGAACGATCCGATATGGCCCGACATACCTAGGACTCAATTTCCTTTCTTTCCGAATCGCATGACTCCCTTCATAGGAGATACCCTCAAGAACACCCAATCATCGACTTGAAACTCCAAATCCCTTCGGCGAACGTCTGTATAGGATTTTTGACGACTCTGTGCTGTTTTCATTCTTTCCTGAATAACCTTGACCTTTTCCATAGCTTCGTACACCATATCCGGCCCTAGCAATTCCGCTTCACCTACCTCAAACCACCCGATTGGCGACCTACATCTTCTCCCGTACAATGCCTCAAATGGGGCCATCTGAATGCTAGCATGATAGCTGTTATTGTAAGCAAATTCTATCAGTGGCAAGTGTTCATCCCAATTACCTTTAAAATCTAAGACACAAGCCCGCAACATATCTTCAAGCGTCCGAATGGTCCGCTCGGCCTGACCGTCGGTCTGTGGATGGAAAGCTGTGCTGAGATTCACCTGAGTTCCCAAACCTTGTTGAAACTTCTTCCAAAAGTTAGCTGTGAACTGAGCCCCGCGATCCGAGATGATAGAAAGTGGAGTGCCATGAAGCCTTACTATCTCCTTGATGTACAATCTTGCATATTGCTCCGCAATATCAGTGGACTTGACAGGCAGGAAGTGAGCTGATTTGGTGAGTCGATCTACTATCACCCATATTGAATCGAACTTACGCTGAGTGCGAGGTAACCCCACCACGAAATCCATATTGATCATCTCACATTTCCACCTTGGTATTTCTATAAGCTGAGTTAATCCACCGGGCCGTTGATGCTCGGCCTTCACTTGTTGACAGTTCGGACATTTAGCTACAAAGCTTGCTACATCCCTTTTCATACCGTTCCACCAATAAATCTCCTTAAGGTCATGATACATTTTCGTTGAACCAGGGTGCACAGAATACCTGGAAGTATGAGCCTCTGCCATCACTCTTTCCCGAAGCTCGTCCACATCCGGAACACACAGCCTATCTTGACACCGCAATACACCATCTTCGCTGCTGAGTACAAATGCTGAGGTCTTGTCATTCATGACTGCTTCCTTCACCCGAACCAATGCTGGATCCATGAACTGTTTTTCCTTGATTTCCGCGACCAATGATGATTCTCCTCCATTATGCACCAAGATATCTCCCTCATCTGACGCCGAGATACGAACCCCCAAACTGGCTAATTGGTAAACCTCTCGAGCCAGGGGTCTCTGATCCACACCCAAATGAGCCAAACTACCCATGGATTTTCGACTAAGAGCGTCGGCTACCACATTTGCCTTCCCCGGATGGTACAATATGTCCATATCATAGTCCTTGAGTAGTTCTAACCACCGCCGCCTGTCTCAGATTCAGCTCTTTCTGCTTGAACAAATACTGGAGGCTCTTGTGGTCCGAAAACACATCTACATGTACCCCATAAAGATAGTGTCGCCATATTTTCAAGGCAAACACAACAGCTGCAAGCTCCAAATCATGCGTCGGATAATTCTTCTCATGGTTCTTAAGTTGCCTGGAAGCATAAGCTATGACCTTCCCACGCTGCATCAATACACACCCCAAACCGACTCTGGAGGCATCACAATAAACCACAAATCCCTCTGTGCCTTCTGGCAAGGCCAATACTGGTGCCGAGGTCAATCTTGACTTCAATTCCTGGAAACTTTTCTCACATGCTTCGGACCACTGGAACTTCACTGCCTTCTGCGTCAGTTTTGTCAATGGGGAAGCGAGGGTTGAGAATCCCTCTACAAACCTCTGATAGTACCCTGCCAGACCCAAAAAGCTACGAATCTCTGTCGGGGTCGTGGGTCTAGGCCAATCTTTCACCGCCGCAATCTTCTGAGGATCCACCTGAATTCCCTCATTGGAAATAACATGCCCTAGAAAGGCTACGGACTCCAACCAAAACTCACATTTTGAGAACTTGGCATACAATTGATGCTGAAGAAGGGTCTGCAATGCTGCTCTGAGGTCAACGGCATGATCTTCCCTGCTCCGAGAGTAGATGAGAATATCGTCAATGAATACAATCACGAAGGAATCTAGTAATGGCTTGAAAACCCGATTCATAAGGTCCATGAAAGCTGCTGGGGCATTGGTTAGCCCAAAAGACATGACCAAAAACTCGAAGTGACCATAACGAGTTCGAACCATGACACCACAGCTACTAGGTTTTATGCACAAAAATTTTACAGGGCCTTACATCCATGGACTTATGTGGTTGTTGTAGGCCGATGCGCCCTAGTATATGAATCAAAATATGACTTTGTTGAGCTGCTGATAATCAATACACATTCGAAGTGACCCATCCTTCTTCCTGACAAAAAGAACCGGAGCACCCCATGGTGATACACTCGGTCGTATGAACCCTTTTTCTAATAAATCCCTCACCTGCTCCTTTAACTCCCTTAACTCTGCTGGCGCCATTCTGTATGGTGGAATGGATATTGGCTGAGTATCTGGCAATACATCGATCCCAAAATCAATCTCCCTATCCGACGGAATGCCTGGAAGCTCATCCGAAAACACTTCAGGAAATTCATTCACAATCGGCACGGACTCGAGGGTAGGCACCTCTGAGGTGGTGTCCGTTACCCGAACCAGGTGATAGATACACCCCTTCTTAATCATCTTCGAAGCCTTAAGGTAGGAAATAAACCTACCCCTTGGCACTACACCATTTCCTCTCCATTCAATAATTGGCTCGTTAGGGAACTCGAGCCTCATAACTCTCGTCCGACAGTCAAGTTTGGCAAAGCATGAGTAGAGCCAATCCATCCCCATAATTACATCGAAATCAACCATCCCAAGCTCAATAAGATCGGCTGTGGTAACACGACCACTCACTGTGACAACACAATTTCTATAGACTCGTGAGGCTGAAATAGAATCACCAACCGGAGTCGACACAGAGAACGGCTCATGAAGTTGTTCGGGTTCTATCCCAAAACTTGAAGCAATGAATGGAGTAACATAAGACAAGGAGGACCCTGGATCAATAAGGGCATAGCAATCAATAGTCTGAACAGACATGATACCTGTAACAACATCTGGAGAAGCCTCGGCATTTCGGCGGCCACTCAATGCATAGAATCGGCTAGGTCCACCCCTACCCTGAGCTCCACCCCTAGCTGCACCACGCCCTGCTGCTGCTGGAGTACGCGCTGATGATGTAGCAGCTGAAGAACCGGATGACTGAGCAGATCCCCTACCTATACCCTGACAGGGTGCACGGCAGTCCCGCTGAATGTGACCTCTCACCCCGCACCCAAAGCACACTGGAAGGTCAAGGTAGCAAGTCTCTGTATGAAATCTCCCACATTTGGGGCATGTAGGTCTCCCCTGCTGCTGGGATCTCACCCCAGGATGACCAGACTGACGAGACCTCCTGCTGTCTGAACCAGGTCTCGAGTAACTGCCCTGCTGATGACCGTGCACGGATGGCGGTGCACTCGCGGAGGACTGAGCATATGACTGGGATGGCCCTGATGACCCCTTCCCTGGAAGTGATCTCCCTGAATGACCCATTGACCGGGCCCTGCTGCTACTTTCTCTTTCTGCACGAATCTTCAATTTCCTGGCCTCTGTGGCCTGAGCAAACCCCACAATCCTCCCATAGTTCATATCTGAGTGCAAAGCTGCTGTGGCGGCCTCGTTCACTACCAAAGGGCTAAGGCCCCGAACAAACCGTCGAACCCGGGCATCCATGGTCGACACTAAATGAGGAGCGTACTTGGACAACCTTACGAACTCCATGTGATACTCCCAAACACTCATACTGCCCTGTTTGAGGACCTCGAACTCCGTGGCACGGGATGCCATCACCTCGGCAGGCAAGAAGTGGTCCATAAATGCATCTACAAACTCATCCCATCTGGCCGGAGGGCTCCCTTCTTCACGGGAATCCTCCCACATTTCGAACCATGAACGTGTCGCTCCCTTCAGCCTGTAAGAGGCCAACTCTACCCCCTCTATATCTGTAGCCTTCATCACTCTGAGGGTCTTGTATATCTCATCAAGGAATTCATGTGGGTCAGCCTCTGGATCGGTGCCTGAAAATTCTGGAGGGGCCAATCGCAAGAACTGGTGGACTCTGGAGCCAAAGGAATCTCCCTGTCCGCTGGAGGATGCAGGGGCATCATGGGATCTCTGGGCCTGTGCGGCCACTAGCTGTGTTAACATATGGATGGCTCCCCTAAGTTCTTCATTAGAGATACCAGAGCCCGAAGCGGGAACTGTATCCGAGTCAGGAACACCGGCAGGAGGAATGGTGGCATCCTCTGCCGCGGCTGGAATAGGGACACTTGGGTTTTGAACAGATGGGCCAGGCAAATTCGGGACCGGTGGGTCATTCTCTCCCACGGCATCGGGTACATGATTAACAGCTGCACTTGGGCCGGCATTGGCCCTAAGGCCGAGTCTAGCCATCTTCTTAGGCGCCATATTCTGAAAATTTGGGAACAAGGTGCGAATTAGACACAAATATTTCCACATTGCACTTTACCGCACGATATAGATTAACAAAGAAATAGGTAAATTCCTAAATGCCCGAGTAGCCCCCTACTTATATGATGTGGTCGACAACACACCTATAAGAAGGGCACTACTAGACACGGCTCCGAGACATCCTAGGACACTTTAAAACCTTAGGCTCTGATACCAAGTTTGTCACGCCCCAAATCGGGGAACATGACCGGCGCCTGACCGGGTTGCCCCAATCAAGCGGACCTGGGTGCCTTTCATTCCCACGCGTTACCCCTGTATTGATTGTTTCCCATTAACCAACTATCTTACTAACCATGAATGATTTCACATTAAACAAATAAAACCATACGAGTTATTCATTAACAAGTTGGCAGTTTTTACAACGCCCGATATAACATAATATATACATAAGTCTGGAGTCCCACGGTTTACATGTCTACAGAGCCTCTAGGATACAAAAGGGAAATACAATACTTGCCGGTAACAAGGCTCCGGCTATACCTTAAAAAAACCAAAATGAAATCTTAACAAAAGTGGCATGAACCACACAGGGCCCCGAGGAAGAAAGGGGCTCACCAAAACGGGCAGTGGAAGGAGAAGGATACTACTGCCGATGAGCTGAAGTGCCTGCTACTGATCCACCTACAATCATAACACGAATGTAGCGTCCCCGGCAAAAGGGACGTCAGTACACTTGAATTGTACTGGTATGTATGGACAAACTTTGTCCCAAGTAAACTCAAGCCGTTAAACAAGAATCACAATGTTAAGACATCCAATAGATTACATCAAGAAATCAATTAAGCTAACTAACCATGTTTCCAACCTTTTACTCATTTCAGATAAGCCTCAACACAAGCACGTTTAAAGTCCACAAATAGAACAACAACCAATCAACCACATAAATTGCAAGTAGTCAAACATAGGGGCAATCAGTGCCCCCCAGGTTGCAAACTCTCCTGCTGTCTCCTTTCACAATTTCACATCATTGATTTTTGTATCAATTTTCAATAGCGATTTCGATCGCTTTCCATCCTTATTGCCCCCGACCACCCTTATTACCTCGGCCACCCTTATCACCCCAACCCACACCTTATTTCCTCACGTTGCGGCGCGCAACACGACCCCGCCTTACAGCTTAAAACACAACAATTTCAAACAGCAGATAAGGTACTACACACAATTTCAACAAGTTCAAATAAGCATCTTGCACATTGTTTCATGTTCTCAATTATTTTTCAAACCAATATCACAACCATGTTACAATATTTCCACAATTCAAGTGTTTCATTTGTTTTACACAAGGTGCCATATAGACCATCATAATCATTATTCACAATTCTTTACCCAATTCGACTCTCATTTAACTTTCGGTTCATATTCCATACCACATCACTCATATTTCAACAACAACTTTGAGAGTTTCACACACTTTGTCAAATTAACATTAACCAAGCAATTTTCACACATATAGGCGATTTCACAAGAATCAAAATTAGCCATACATACCTGGTGATGAGTTTTCTTCCGTTAACTTTCTACTTTATGCTTACCCAAGATATCCTACTCTTGCCAACCTTGTTCTTGAAGACTCTTACTTCTACTCACTTCTTTTTACTAGAAATCAAGTTCAATAATCATGCATGAGTGTAAAATTCTATTTTCAAAAGCTATTATATGCAAACCTCTCTTTACCCAATTTAAATCTGAAAATTAGAGAAAATAGTTAGGGTTTTTACCTTGAAATGATTTGGGAAAGTTGAATCTTTGCCCTAGAATCCTTTGAACTAAGATGGTTGGAACAATCTTTGAAGATGAAAGATTTCTCTCTCTAAAAACCCTCTCTTCTCTCTCTAATTTTGGTAAGATGATATGATAAAATGAAGAAGAAAGGTGTTATATTAAAGAAGAGATCGGGTTAAAATGTTACAAAAATCTGGGCCGGGTCAATTCTGCGGTGCACTTTGCGACCGCAGAATCAACATGCGGTCCGCATAGTGACCGCAGAATGGCCTCAAAAATTACTCAAGGTCTGTTACAGAATGCGACCAATATGCGGTCCGCATTCTTGATCTGCGGTCGCAAAGTGCACCGCAGATTCATTATGCGATCGCATATCGACCGCATTTTCAACATGATTTTTGGGAGGCTTCTGTTAAGCTTTGCGGCAAGAATGCGGTCCGCATAACAGGTTTGCGGTCGCATTCTTGACCGCATATTTGACACTTTTCCGGAAAACTTTATTCTCTACATTTTTGACACTTAAATCACTACCAAGGGTCCGAACCGCGGCGAGCTTGCGAGCCGCGAAGAATTCTACGCATTCCTAACACATTATTCGGACCATGACACCACAGCTACTAGGTTTTATGCACAAAATTTTTACGGGGCCTTACACATGCCCCTTAAGATCATTCGTCCTCGAATGAGGACTTTGAAAATAAATTGGTTTTGAAAGACATGATATGCAAGCTATCAAAATTTTGACTAACTCTTATATTTTAGAAAAATTTCGCCGGAGTTTCCTTTGTATTATGGACATATCCACCTGTCAGAGGGCCCCCGAAACACATTACCAAACAACAATACACAAATACAACACTTTCCACAACTGGTATACACTTTCTTACCTCAACGAATGCACATGTTCTATCACATTGTTACAATTGCACATAATGAGTTCTTACCTTGTTTAACCATCTTAATACACTATGTACACACAAACAAACCATTACCAATCTACACTTACTATTAGTTGTTTATTTAACACATGAATCTTTCTAAGGCTTCCATTTATCAAGAAAGGCTCAAATGACCCAATGTGACAACACATTAAATTCATTACAAAATGAAGGAGACTTTACTAATACTAAGAGAGAAACAACTTGAACAAGATGGCAGTTACTAGGAGTAGAAGGGTCACCTAATTTCTTCTAGGCTTGATCAAACAAATGGGGGTACTTTTCCTTCATCTCTTTTTCTGCTTCCCATGTGGCCTCCTCAACTTGTTGACTTCGCCACAATACTTTAACAGAGGCAACTTCCTTATTTCTCAACTTACGGACTTGCCTATCAAGAATGGCAACCGGAACTTCTTCATATGACAAATCTTCATTAACCTCTATAGCTTCGACTGGCATGATGGTGGATGGATCTCCAATCACTTTCTTCAACATGGACACATGGAATACCGGATGCACTGATGACATCTCGGGAGGCAACTCTAGCCTATAAGCAACTTGACCAATCCTTTGAACGATCCGATATGGCCCGACATACCTAGGACTCAATTTCCCTTTCTTTCGAATCGCATGACTCCCTTCATAGGAGATACCCTCAAGAACACCCAATCATCGACTTGAAACTCCAAATCCCTTCGACGAACGTCCGCATAGGACTTTTGACGACTCTGTGCTGTTTTCATTCTCTCCTGAATAACCTTGACCTTTTCCATAGCTTCGTACACCATATCCGGCCCTAGCAATTCCGCTTCACCTACCTCAAACCACCCGATTGGCGACCTACATCTTCTCCCGTACAATGCCTCAAATGGGGCCATCTGAATGCTAGCATGATAGCTGTTATTGTAAGCAAATTCTATCAGTGGCAAGTGTTCATCCCAATTACCTTTAAAATCTAAGACACAAGCCCGCAACATATCTTCAAGCGTCCGAATGGTCCGCTCGGCCTGACCGTCGGTCTGTGGATGGAAAGCTGTGCTGAGATTCACCTGAGTTCCCAAACCTTGTTGAAACTTCTTCCAAAAGTTAGCTGTGAACTGAGCCCCGCGATCCGAGATGATAGAAAGTGGAGTGCCATGAAGCCTTACTATCTCCTTGATGTACAATCTTGCATATTGCTCCGCAGTATCAGTGGACTTGACAGGCAGGAAGTGAGCTGATTTGGTGAGTCGATCTACTATCACCCATATTGAATCGAACTTACGCTGAGTGCGAGGTAACCCCACCACGAAATCCATATTGATCATCTCACATTTCCACCTTGGTATTTCTATAAGCTGAGTTAATCCACCGGGCCGTTGATGCTCGGCCTTCACTTGTTGACAGTTCGGACATTTAGCTACAAAGCTTGCTACATCCCTTTTCATACCGTTCCACCAATAAATCTCCTTAAGGTCATGATACATTTTCGTTGAACCAGGGTGCACAGAATACCTGGAAGTATGAGCCTCTGCCATCACTCTTTCCCGAAGCTCGTCCACATCCGGAACACATAGCCTATCTTGACACCGCAATACACCATCTTCGCCGCTGAGTACAAATGCTGAGGTCTTGTCATTCATGACTGCTTCCTTCACCCGAACCAATGCTGGATCCATGAACTGTTTTTCCTTGATTTCCGCGACCAATGATGATTCTCCTCCATTATGCACCAAGATATCTCCCTCATCTGACGCCGAGATACGAACCCCCAAACTGGCTAATTGGTAAACCTCTCGAGCCAGGGGTCTCTGATCCACACCCAAATGAGCCAAACTACCCATGGATTTTCGACTAAGAGCGTCGGCTACCACATTTGCCTTCCCCGGATGGTACAATATGTCCATATCATAGTCCTTGAGTAGTTCTAACCACCGCCGCTGTCTCATGTTACAAAAATCTGGGCCGGGTCAATTATGCGGTGCACTTTGCGACCGCAGAATCAACATGCGGTCCGCATAGTGACCGCGGAATGGCCTCAAAATTACACAAGTTCTGTTACAGAATGCGACCAATATGCGGTCCGCATTCTTGATCCGCGGTCGCAAAGTGCACCGCAGATTCACTATGCGATCGCATATCGACCGCATTTTCAACATGATTTTTGGGAGGCTTCTGTTAAGCTTTGCGGCAAGAATGCGGTCCGCATAACAGGTTTGCGGTCGCATTCTTGACCGCATATTTGACACTTTTCCGGAAAACTTTATTCTCTACATTTTTGACACTTAAATCACTACCAAGGGTCCGAACCGCGGCGAGCTTGCGAGCCGCGAAGAATTCTACGCATTCCTAACACATTATTCGGACCATGACACCACAGCTACTAGGTTTTATGCACAAAAATGTTACGGGGCCTTACAGTTTACTACTACCACTCACCTCGAACCGGTAGACGCTTCAATCTGCCTTGCGCTTGCCTCACAAATCAATCTCCTCAAATGCCAAATCTGCTCAAAATCATAGAGAATGCATCAATATATGCTAATTTCACGCAATTCATTCCAAATAACCCAAATTATATCAAAACCCACAAAGTTGTCAAAACCCGACTTTTGGTACGCTTCTCGAAAAATTATAAAAGTTACATATTCGGAACCCTCGTCTCAATACGAGTCTAGGCATATCAAATTTACCAAATTCGGACTCCATTTGCCCGCTCAAATCGGTATTTTTCTACAATTATTGGCCTAGGGCTAAAACCCACATTTAATCCTCCATTTTCATAGAATTAACCCATGATTTCATGATAAAAGCGTGTAATTAAACGATGAAACTTACCTCCGATAATATCCCGATGACCTCCCCGCTATTTCCCTTCACTTCCTCTCTCTAGGCTTCAAAAATGGAGGGTTTTGCAAATTAACCCGTAAGGAAATGTTTCTGGTTTTAAATTCACTGCCTGGGCCATTTACTCTACGCGTTCGCGTTCATTCCCACGCGTTCGCGATGCCCAGCTCCGGCTTAACCTTCGCGAACGTGACCTCTACAACGCGTTCGCGATGAACAATTTCCCAGCCGCCAAATTTTCCTTCTACGCGTTCGCGATACCATGCACGCGAACGCGATGCACACTCTCACGCACCTACGCGAACGCGACTCCCTGAACGCGATCGCGAAGCTCAAGAATCCTGGACTACGCGAACGCGATTACCAGTCTCGCGAACGCGATGCTTTGACCCGCCTGGCCTTCGCGAACGTGGCCCATGCCACGTAAACGCGAAGGCTTAAATTATGCCCAGTGATCTGCAATTTTTCTGCAGATTTTTAAGTTCCAAATGTGCCGGATGATGGTCCGGATTCACCCCGAGGCTCCCGGGACCCCAACGAAAATGACCAACATACTGCAAAACAAGATACAAACTTGTTCCAAGCATAAAAACACCATCCTAAACATCAAAATCACCAATTACACACGGATTCAAGCCTAATTTTCTTCCAAACTTCCGAAACCGACATTCAATCAAAAACCCCGCCAAACGACCTCCGAATGACCTGAAATTTTGCAGGCACATCAAAAATCATCTAACAGAGCTACTTCAACTATCAGAATTCCATTCCGACTCCCGGATCAAAATCTCACCTACCGTTCGGATTTCGCCAAAATTCAACCTTAGCCAATTCAAGCATATTTCTACACCGGACCTCCAAATTCAATTCCGATTGCTCCCCTAAGTCACAAATCACCTCCCGGAACTAACCGAATCATCAGAATCTGATTCCGAGCCCTCTAACTAAATAGTCAACTTCGGGTTGACTTTCCTTATTCAAGTTTCCTTCAAAAATGCTATATGCCTCATTTTCAATCCAATTCACTCCTAACTCCCCCGATAGGCTCTAACACTGATATAAAAGCATGAAACATGTAATTTCAACATAACGGGGTGGTAATTCCCGTGACGACGGGCCGGGTCATCACAACAACAAAGTCCTGGCAATGGCAAACAATATCTCACTTCATAACAAGTCCCAGCAAGGGAAAACAATAACAATTCCACAATCCGGCAAGGGTTCAATAATTTATCTTTAAAATGTCTCACAACAAGTATCAACAACGACTCACGGTCATGCAAGACGCTAGTGTATGGATGCTCGTCACCACAGCCCATACACCGCACTCGATCACATAGCACATAGCACATAACCTTATTCCCTCAAGCTAGGATAGAACAAACACTTACCTCTAGCCTTGAAGTCCAAATTATTCTTCAATTATAGCTTTTTCCCCGAATTTCCGCTTTCAACTAGCTCGAATCCGATCACAATTGATTCCATTACATTAATAAATACTAAATAACTTGGTTTGAATGCCTAAAAATGGTTTTCTCAAAGTTTACCCCAAAATTTCCCAAAACGCCCCTGGCCCCGCGTGGTCGGAACTCGGGGTTCGGACCAAAATCTGGTTAACCATTCCCCCACGAGTTCAAATATATGATTTGTTTCAAAATCGGACCTCAATTCGAGGTCCAATTACCCAATTCATGAAAACCCTAGGTTCTACCCAAAAACAAGAATTTTTACCATGAAAACCTTTGATTTCTATACATGTTTAATGTTGTTAGGAATTGAAAGAATTAAGTAAAAAGTGACTTACAATTGCTTTGGAGTGAATTTGGCCTTGAGGGTTCGTGTGTATTGTGTGGGTTTTTGAAAGAATGAAGAATGAGCTGAAAAATTCGTTTAAGTATAAAATTGCACAGCTGCGGGTATCGCAATTGCGAACAAATACTACAGGTCTGGGGTCTGATGCTCTGGCAATTGCGAGAAAGAGTTCGCATTTGCGAACTAGGCTGGCACACTGGGTCTTCGCATTTGCGACAAAGTGTTCGCATTTGCGAACCCAGGCGAATAAGTGAAGGCCTCACATTTGCGAGGTTAAGTTCGCATTTGCGAACCCAAGAAGTCCTGGACACTCTTCGCAATTGCGATCAAGGCTTCGCATTTGCGAACACCGCCTTCGTCTGCCCCCTTCGCAATTATGACATTTTTCTTCGCTTTTGCGAAGACACCAGCTGGGTGAAAAACCAGCTGTGTTATTTTTCAGAAATTGCACCAACGGCCTATCAAATCTTTACCCGAGCCCCCCAGGCTCCAAACCAAACATGTACACAACATCAAAAACACATTACCAACTTGCTCGTGCGATCACATCGCCAATATAACATCGTTTTCATCAAATCAAGCCTCAAGTTCATGATTATCATCCTTTTAGTTTCATAACTTTCAAATTTGGAACTCAAGGTTCAAATCACATCAAACGACATCCAAATGTCACCAAACTTTGCAGAAAGCACATATATAATATTTAAGACTTGTACCGAGCGTCGGAACCAAAATACGAGCCCGATACCATGGTCATTTAATTCATTTTCCTTTAATAATTACAGCAAAAACAATTTCACAGAAAAATCCATAACTTAGGCTCTAGGCCTCAGAATTTGACTCCGGACGCATGTCCGAGTCCCATATTTTCCTACGGACCTTCCGGGACCGTCCGATCTCGAGTCCGGGTCCGTTTACCAAAAATGTTGACTGAAGTCAACCATATCAATATTAATATAATTTTTCTTCAAATTTCACATAGAATTCATATGTTCTATCACAAAATACTTCTGGCTACATGCCAGGATCATGCACGTAAATTGAGGCAACATAGAATGAGGTTTTCAAGGCCTCAGAAGTGCAGAACAAGCGAGGAAAACAGGTGATGACCCTTTGGGTCGTCACAGCGAATTAGGAGAGAAATTTCTGGATATGACCGCCACGGATATCTGTGAAATATCAGCTAAGGTACGTTGTTGATAGCAACAGGAAAAACATTTTTACAAGTACTGAAAGATTTTAGTTTTGTTTTAGCTTGTAATGTATCTTCTAAATGGTACATATGATTTCTATATATATTCTGTATTCACATAATACTAGAAACACCTATTTTCTGAAATGGGTACATTCACATGAAACTTCTCTGGAATGTAAATGCTTCTCTATATTCCAGAGTCAATTATTGATGGACCAACTTGGTAGTTAAAAATCCGTAGACTAAAAAGAGAACAACTTGGTAGTTAAAAACACGTAAACCCAAAAGAGAAAAAAGAGAGTAACACAGCAAGTATATTAAAAATTCAACTCATGTGTATCAGATATTATGAGAATGTCCAAACAAGATGTTGTGATGGGTGTAGTAATACCAAATAAAATTTTGGACAGAACCCCCTAATATGCTTTATTGAATCAGCTGAAAAATATATCTCTTCAACTTGGATAATCAGATAATATATTTGGCTAAGTTATGAAGTTACAAGATGTTCTATCCCATTTTAAAAAAGAATGAAATAAAAACAGAAAAATAATAATCAGAACAGCTTGGTTCATGCTATGTTGTTTGCTTTGAATCTCTACTTTACAGATAACTTTGTACTTTTTTTTACTTTTTTGTTTGGTAATGTGCTTTACAATGAAGTTTCACTTTTTAGAGATGATCGTTATCTGTTGAATCTTACTCGGTTTCTCATTATTGTATTTTTGTATGTATAGCGAATTCTTATAAGCACTGAGGTTATTTTAATTTAAAGGATCTACGTTACGAGATCATGGTTATCTACTGAGAATATGTTACATCTATTCTTTTTTCTAATATTATTTCTGATAATTAAATAATCAACCCAAATAATATAGAATTAACTATCAAGTTTGTCTTACTTGAACTTTCAAATCTATTATAAATTTATAGAACATTAAAGTCAAAAATTATGACTAAGATACTTCAATATTGTTTTTTCCTTCTACTTTAAGAGAAAATGTAAGGCTGCTGATAGAAAACATAATACATTTGACCAAGAAATAGAATTTGTCTTTCTCATGGTAGTAAAATAAGAAAATTGTACATCAACAGTAAATTAATGAGAATATGAGATGATCGGAACAATAGATTAGTTTTTGACCTGTAAATCTTTGTGTTTGCATATCTTTCCGCATGAAGTCATTGTAGAGATGTGATGATGAAAATATATAAATTGTTTAGCATACAAATGCATACGGATAAAAAATCCCACAACACCAACTAGCTGTTGATAAATTAGTTTGACTTGTCATTTTATGCCATTATCTATTTGTTGTATACTCTTTCTGTCGTATCATCTTGAAATGTGAGAAAAAAGGAGAAGCATTACAATGATTAGGTAGAATTTGGTTTGAGTCTTAAATTTCCGATATATTTGTCTTCTTATTCAAGCTTAACTGAAGAGAATTATCTGCGGTTGGCTCTGTAGATTCTCCTGATCCAATTTTGAAAATATTTCTTCTGGCGGAAAGTGAGAACAGTAGCCAATACGGAGAGAACCTATCCTTATTTGTATTTATATATCTATTGTCCCAAAGTTATTTCCAACAAATATCTATATTCGGAATTCAATATATAAATATGTCTTGTGTCTTACTTAGATGTTTAACTTAACGGTTAGATGAGGTACTACTTAATCAAAATGGAATCTCACTTTTTACAGGAGTAAATTTTACTGATACAAGTGTAACCACTAGTTCCTAACTTTTAAGTTCTGAACACACTGTTTTGGCTCATTATCTGTTTATCTACAAAAGCATATGTTGCACTTATGATACTGCTATTAGTTGTTGTATCCCAAAGCTTCACTATATTGATGTGAATGACAATATCTACTTTGCATAACAACAGTTTCTTTTTGGCAACTGATTTACTCGAATTCTTTCGGTTATCAACTAGGATTAATAAGTCGAAAGGATTTGGTGCATTATACCTTTTCTAGATGCTCTACAAATGAGTGCAAATACGTGCATTTTTCTAATTTACATGGTTAAATCTGTTGGCAGTGTAAAGTGAATTACAGAATGCAAATAATGAATTAAGTATGTTGGAAGTTTTTTTTCTCTATTGTACAAAGGTCAACACCAATAGTATTGTTGAGCCAGAGGGATATCCATACCATGTCCATCGTGGTATTAGCACAATTTTAACAAGTAAAAACATGCTATAACCTTAAGTGTTCAAAAGTTGCTACTACAACGTCGACTTAAATACCAAGAGTCAAAGGCGCGTGCACTTACTAAGAATAATATAACTTCGGATTTTGGGGTGTTCTTTCATTTTGTTCGTTTATCCTTGATTCAATATAAGTGAGAATATTATTTACAGTGGGTAAGTAGTTGCGCTTACCTCATTGGAGCATGCAGATAATACACCTAAGAGAGCTTACTCAGTTAGCCAGGTAAACTTTCTATTACCTAAAGCTGACTTATGATCTCTAATAACTGGAAAGCACTTATGTGTCAGCAGTATAAATAGCACCTAAGTAACTAATTAGGAGACAGTCAATAAAAACCAATAAATAAATAAATAAATAAACAACAAACTCATGCGTCTTAGATTTAGCCTTCGCCAAAGAGAGGTAAATCCTTAACTCTAGAAAAATGTATTCGTTGTTGTCTATTGTATGGGGACTTCGTTGTTGATATCTCATAAAAATATTTCTGTAGATGTTGAGTCTAACAAGCAACTATGCTTGGCAAAAGTCAGAATCAGTTCATTCAGGAACTCCCCATCCCAACATTATTTTTTGATGAGTAACTTGTCATCCCAAGTTTTTCATTCTAATTACGTGAATAAGAGTAAATAATGCAATTCTGAACTTCTAAACCTCGGTTTCGAACCGCGGTTTTGTAAAGTGAAAATTTCACATTTTCATATTTTGACAGTAGGTTGCTTAATTTCACCTTTGCTCATAAGTAACTTGTTATATAGGTCAAATCAACATATGGTGTAAATATTCTTTACATTGCCATTGCATAATACTTAGATCCTTTTGAACTTCGAACCTCATATGAGTAAGCTGGATGAAATTTTTTATAGTCTTAAAGCAAAGCTGTTAGATTTAGTTGTAATTGATGTTGAGTACTCAAGCATGGCTTGTGAAGGTTCCTAGTGTCACAATCACACGGCGAAGTTTGATTATCTCTTTGTTTTCTTTTTCCGTGTAAGGATATAAAGGATGGCACATTAGGAAGAAAATTTTGTTGTTTGCTTAAAAATACTAATTGTAGTCATCTGTTACTTCTTGGTTATGTCCATCTTGCTTTGTTTTTTATTTTTTACAAATTTATCAAGAGCTTACACTAAAGTGTGTTTTGATACTTTAATTGCATGAAGTAGTGTTTCTACTTTTCCTTGGCGCTTGGGATGATTGGTTGCTGATATTACACCTTTACGTTGGTCGATGTTTACTTACCTACTTCCTGTTGCAATTGCATAATTTTGTTCAACATATTCTTAGCTGTTTCTGTCGATAGAATTTAAGTTTTATTTATTGGCTAGTGCGAAATCATTATCACAAATTCAGTGTTAACTTGATCGGTTTCAAATCGTGTTTGTTGTTGGTAGATGAAATATCTGTAGAAGGGATATCACTTTCACTAGAAGAGATTACTGCATTTTAGTATGTAAAACCAGTAGTTATTCACTTGCAATGCAGAATCCAGAAGTGAAAAAAAGCCAAAATGTTGAATTGCAACATAATCTGCTCCTTTTTTTTTTCCTTTTTAACATTATAACAAGTTACTCTCTTTTCTACAATGAAATGAGTTTCTTTCCCCTGGATTTCGTGGAAATTTAGGTATACAGATTAAATACATATTTGTACTAGGTTAGAAGATACACTTCTCCCATCGCTTTCACCTTATCTACCAATAAAGTTATGTCGCACTTTACATAGTCAACTTCCTTTACGATTTCTCTTGAATGTAGTTTTTACTACATCTAAGGATCATCTTATTTTGGTTCTTTTCTACTTGTTAGGTGCAACACACTTTTTTCATACAACAAATATATATAACAACAATGTTGTATAAGGATCAAATTGATATTTATATTATAATATAAATAATTTGCGTGCAGTTGCTAATATTTTCCAAAGTAAATACCTGTACAACTTTGAGATACAAGTGCCATTAGTAATATAACCACATATAATATATATGAGTAAATGATTGTGAACTAGAGAATAAATTTCAAATCAAATAACACACTCTTACGGCTAGCTGCATTGCTCAGTAAGCATTTTCATTCCCCTGTAAACAATGTTTGACTATTTTTCAGATTTTGTTAGCTCCCTAAGTCTACCATTGATATTGTTGAAGCTAACTTTTCTTCTGTTTGACATATTGCATCTGCTCACTAGCATTATGCCTCTCTTACTGAGGTTATCTTGTGTTAGGCATACTCTCTTAAGTGCTATCCAGGAAAAGCAGGAAATCTTTAGAGGTAGCCTAATCTTCCACACACGCTTCCACGACCAGTCCTTTAAAATACCATTATGAGAGCTCAAATGTTTATTACCAGCTCTAACTGTGTACTTCCCACTTTTCGATCTTCCCCGCACCAAAGTTGTAAAGAATGTAAATAGGACATTGATTTCCCAGTCATAGAGGTTTCTCTTAAAAATGGGGTTCCAGCTATTTCCTTGTACCGAGTAATTGATGCATCCTGATGGCATGCAATTTCATATAACTATAAAAGAACTCCTTTAAAGTTGTGCTGCCAAGCCATTTGTTTTTCCAGAGTCTAATGTGTAAACCATTTCCAACATTGAAAGATATATTCTGGAAAAAAACTCTGATGTGGTTGTTGATGTGCTTTTATATTTCCACCCCATGCGATCAAATGCTTTCCTTGGTACACCAATGACTTTACGCACCAAATTTAATAGCTATTTTATTTCTCAGTACTATTTTACTGTGTTAAATTCATCTTTTTCTCTCATGCAGAAGCTGCCATTACCCCTTCAACATGTTCAACAACGTCTTCCTGATAAAGTCTTCAAGATACAACTGCGGAAAACATTTTCTAGAACTTCTGATCCACGGTTGTTCATTATATCCTATTCTGTCAAGGAGGATTTCTTTCAACTGGCCGTACCAGTAACATCTGAAGAAATTGGACAGAGCAGTTATAGTAAATTGGAAGATGCTGAACTAAACAAAGAGATAGAAAACGAACACAGCAATCAGTAGAACGTCGAACAAGTTACACCCATAGAAGAGGTAAAAAACGCGTTAACCATAGAAGGTAGATCTTCTAGCAAGAGGCAACAAACTGAACTGGAGACCCCCCCCCCCCCAAGAAAAAAATGAAGGTTAATAAACTTTATCTCCACTTATTCTTTGCAACTTGAGTAAGAGTGAATATTCAAAACAAATAAAAATTCTGACATAGTGTTGTTTTAAAATACCATAAAGGATAGGAGCAAGAAATTGAATATCCATGAGATTAAGAGCAACATATAGTTGATCAAAACATGAAGGGAATATTACAGAACTATTATGACCTTCTGCCACAATGCTATATTCACCAAAACTGGAAGAAGAAAATTTGGCTACCTCTCTTATGTAGTGCCTACCTTTTTAGAAAGAACATAGGTAAGCGTGTATGTGTGTGAGAGAGAGAAACTTTGCCTACTCTATCGTCTCTGACTTGGGGATCTCTTTGCTTACTTCTTTGCCATTATTCTTCACTCAACTTCCCCTTCCCCATCTCATACTCTCCCAAAATTAAAGAAAAATATATCTACTAATCACTTGTATTACCCTTAATTTCTCACCTTGTTCAACTGTATCTTGTTCTTGTTGAAAAAGGGGTTAACGATTTTAGAATCTGTTGTGTCTTTGTTCAGATCCAAGTTATTATCTTTTTCTCTTACTTCATAAGTTTGTTTCTTTAGCATCTGCTTACAACCGTTTGTGTTTATGTGGTATGTAAGTGTCTTTTTGTTTGTTTTGATTTTGTTCTTACATATAAGTTAAAATTTTAATTATCTAACTAAGCTAGCAGCTATTGATATAAAATCCTAGATCCATATATGTATCATGAACTTTACAAAAGTAAGTGAAAACTAGTAAAACTCATAACTTGTCTCATCAATAGTTCAAGTAGAGTACTTCTTGTGAAACATCTGGTAATATAGTGGTGTTATTTGAAATCCTCTGCTAATCTCTAATTTTAGCAATAATTATCTTATACATTGTTCCATTTGGATTCCTTTACTTGTTCTGTATTTTACCAGTTTCATTCGATTGCTCTATCTATTTTTAATGTAATTATGTGTCACATACTCTGAGACTTTGACTCGTTCTGAACTTCTAAACCTCAGTTTCGAACCGTGGTTTTGTAAAGTGAAAATTTCACATTTTCATATTTTGACAGTAGGTTGCTTTGTGAAGCTTACTGTATAATCTTAATTAAACCTTTTAAGTATTTCATTATTAACAATTTATGAGACAATTAGTATTTTGGGACCCAAGGCCATCACTTCATTTGCCTTACCCTTAAGCCATCTTTGTTGTTCAACATAGCATTTATTTAGGTACCATACATGAAATTACGCACAAGGTAGTTTTATAGTATCAAAATATCATGGTATATTTAGAATATCAAGTGAGTATATTTTAATTTGGTATAGGCAAAAAGTTTCTTTTTTCTTGCGAATTGAACTGTCTAATAATCAAACCTATCCTACAAAAGATGAGCAAATGGAATAATATTTATACAAAATATGAAACAAATATCAACTTTAACAACAATCCCTGAAAATGTTTTCTGTGGTTTAAGAAACCCATGTGACTAATACTTGTCTATATCCACCACATGTATCTACTGGTCAATATATGAAACCCAGTCCATTGTTCTTCAATGACATGATTTCTTGGTGTTGAATCTTTTGTCATCGTGTTGTTTTGTTTGAAGATCCTTTTTCTTGTTTCTCTTTCCTTCTGCTCTTATTTTAATTTTTTGGTTTCTAATTCCTCCTTATAATGTTAGTGGCTGTCAGCTTAGATATTTTTAAGATTTCAGATTACATCCTAACAGCATGCGTCTTTGCTTTTGCATTTTCTATATTCTGCGCTATCGCCCTCCACAATCTATATTCTATCTCTTTCACACTCTCTATTGAAGTTTCTATTTTCTCTCGCTTAAAGTTGTATGCAACAGCAAAGACGTCATAATATACAAAGGTATTCTGTATGTAATGCAAGTCCTGCTTTTATTGATCTGCAACTACCAATTTGAAATCTCACATGCATTTTGTTCGCAGGATGTTATAAATGTAAAACTGCTTGTACATACGTCTTATCCTACTATATAAATATGTGTTTGAAGATCGCCAGCTTTTGCTTGACAGGTAATGCAAAGAACAACCTCTTCTTTTTCCGGCTACCAGAAAATATAATGTTGCTATTTGCCGTTACTAACGTCGCTTTGTTTGCAATATTGCAAAAAACATGGACAACACAGTTTACTTTGTGTAACTTAGTGGCATGTACCTATATATTTTTGTTAGCCAGTAAAACATATTGGTGTTGTAGCTGATGTAAACAATCGGTTGAAAGACTGGCAGTAAATATATCTTTTTTGGCTTGAATTTGCTTTCTTCACTCTGCTATCTAAGACTAATTGAAAGAAATTTACTGTCATCCAAAGGATAATTCAAACAGAACAAATCAAGTCACATAATTCAATATATAACTGATCAAAATACAAGTTGTTCTCCGTGGAAAGTAATTTATTTTCTTTATAAATTAATGTAAGTTTGGGCCCGGGCTCAGCACCGGCCATTCCTACTAGTATTACTACTATTTATAAGCAGGAGTTTGGGGAATTTGGTTGTTCTGCTTGCTGGTATTTGGCTCATAAAGAGGCCGCTTGGGGAAAGTACTGAAGGGTAGGTGGGTTGATATTATTGAGTGGCGCAGGGTTGAGGTTTCGCTTGACCTTTTATTATGTTGTCACAAAGAATGGATTTTCTAAAAGCTAAAAAATAACAAAAAAGGGAAAAATGAAATGATATCAGACAGAAAAGGAGAAAGAAATAGAAAAAAAAAAGGAAAAAGGAAAAAGAAAAACGCAAAGCTAGAATTAGTAGAGCAGTAGAATAGCAGATAGATAAACATACTGATAAAAACACACAAAAATTAAAAATTAAAAATTAAAATTAAAACCCTCTCTCTCTCTCTCTCAGCTAAGACATCGAAGAACAACAGCGAAAGCACAAGAATTCTCATATCTTTTTGCCTTTGTATTTTTTCTGTTATGTACACTTTTTGACTCCTTTTTTTCTTCAATATTATGTTTTTGAGCGAAGGTTTGCAAGTACGACAAAGGGTATTTCTGGAATTTCGTTTAGTCTAAACGTTATTTGCTCCTGGTTCTGTCATTTATTACTGTAGTTTCCCTTAAAATTTCAGTAAATTAAGGCAAGATTAAGCCCTTTTCAGTAAATCACACTCTTTGTATTGTATAAGGATTTGCAGCCGTTTCCAGAAGTTCCAAAACTCTTACTCTCTATCAAACCTAAGAAAACTCCAAATATTCTCTGCCTAATTCTCCATTACCCTCACTAGAGTTTTCACGAAGATGCCTCTTGATAAACTAAGAAATCAAGAAAGGAGTGCTACTGTGTCTCTTAAGATCCGAAAGATCCAAAAAACGAAGGCAAAAACTCTTAAGCGTTCGGTGAGCTTTTATTTCCTTTTTATTTTTCTGGTTGGGTCTTATTTTTATCAACATATTGTGCACACCAATTTTTGATTAGTAAGAATTGATAATGGAGAGTCTTCTGTTCGCTTACATGTGCTAGCTGATTCTGATTTATTTCTGAATATAAATTCATTAGTTGATTTAATAATGAATTGTTGGTTTACAGAAGGCATTATGGATTAAGGATATTTTGTCGGATGATATCAATCGGCAGCTAGCGGGGACCTCACAAGTCCGGAAATTGATTGATACGACTTTGACTAAACATCGTCCAGTCTCACGACACTGGACCTTGGTTCATATCAGAAGGAGTGTTCTTGTTCCAGCACTTAGGTCTCTTCGTTCTCGATTTTTTGAGTTTCTGAGAAACGAAGAATCTTGGCAGCTCCAGGTAGAGAATTAATTATTAACTCTTTAGCGAACACTTGCTTTATCCTTATGGTTTTGCATTCATAGGTTGAAGCTGCTTGGGTTATCACCGATATTGAAAATGCTGAAATGGGTCCTGTCCCTTTTGTGGCGCCAGTATTTCAAAAACTATTTGCCAATGAGGTGTGTTTTAGACCCCTACGACATGTTGTATTTTCTTTCCAACTATAGGCTGATATGTGGTTTTCTGAATGGTTGGTTTACAGGAAAGTCTTGAAGTACTGGTCGCTGGCATTTTGTCCAATCATAGACTTCCGCAGAGCTTAGCAACCAAACGATTCCGAACACTGCTCTCTATCAGTATGACTAAGCCTGCTCCGGGCTAATTTTTTTATTCAATTTGCTTATCACTTACTTTGTCAATTTTTTTCCACAGATAAGAAACTTGATCTTTGCAAAGCTATGAAGTTTAGGGTTATTCTTCAATTTGCTCAGTTTATAAAGATGCCATATGTCTTACCGGACCTCAAGGTAGATAGTGATGTGTTTTTGATTACCTTTCTGCACCTTCTTTAGCGTCTTGCGGTTCTAGCTTCACACTTACTTTATCCTTATGGTTTTACATTCATAGGATGATTCTGCTTGGATTCTCGTACTCATTTTCTCTCTCAACCTCGCCCGAATATTTGATGTGGATGAATATGAGCTGGTGGTGGAAGTTGTTCTAAAGCTTCTGGACTTTCCAGATGAAAGTCTTTGTGAGAAGGTGTGTTTTATTATTGTAAGCCCCCCCCCCCTCGGGTCCCCCGTCCCCACATGTTGTATAAAGATTAGTCGGCTGAATGTACTTTCTTTCCATCTATAGGCTTTGCTGGTAGTGAGGCAGATTGCTACCGCTGATTGTGATTGTCTTCTTGACCATGGCGCTTTGACTCCTTTGTTGAAGAAGTTAAAGGAGGCGAACAACAATTTTCCGATGCAGAGAGAAGCCACGAGAATTTTGTCTGAGATTTTTAAAAGCGAGTCGGATCTTCCATCTGAGCAGGTTGGTTAATGACTGTTCAAAATATTGCTTTTCCTTGAGCATTCAAAATACCATCACCGAGGGTGTACCATCTGCCATCACCTTAAAAAATGATTTACTCCATTTATGTGACACCTTTTCTATATTTGAAACGACATTTAATTTCCATGCAATTTTCACAACTTTTAAACTATTCAGATCTTAAACTTTGATGTAATGTTTCCTCTATCGAACTAAGTCGTTGCTTAACTTCTTTCTTTCTCATTGCAACATGAAGTATACCTTCTTAGAATATGCTAATAGTCCATCCTGCCAGTAAGATTTAATGTTATACCACAAACAAATACTCAATAGTATTAAGTGTTTGAACCTACCAGCAACACGGAAAAGGAATTTCATTGATAGCGATAGACGAAGAATGAACTTCTATATTGATGAAATAGTCTGAACTCTGGACTTCTAGTAGAAAGGAATCAACAGTAAACTATTATACCTGATAAAATCAGGATTTAGAGTATCTCAGGGATCGTACCTTCGGCAATTAATTTACAACCTGGGACTTTTCTATTTGATGCATCTTGAATGCCTGAAAGTTATTCTATCTCTTCAATCATTGTTTGATTGTGAATTTTGATGTTGATGCTTGAAGAGATCTATGAGTAAGCATCTTATGCAGAGAGACACTATGAAATAAGTGATACATGTTGGCTCTTATTATTTGACTTTGACGGCTATAATCCTGTTTGGATATAACCTTAACCAAGTATGACAAATTCCTTCAATGACTACCTGTCTCTTGATCCATTATCAACTACAACATTATTATACATTTTGATGCCTTGGCTTGTAAATACATATTCTCAATCACAATTTAAGCTTAATCTATCATGAACTGCAACATTATAAAACACTTTGATTCCTATAAATATCTGTTCTAATTTCTCAATAACAATTTTACGACTGTTCAACCACTCAATTCGTTGCTTCTCCGTACATAATACATTTTTCCAATTCACATGTAATAAGATGTAACACTGAACGATATGTATGCACGTCTAATGGAAAATCATCATGTCTTAGAACTACAATCAATATATGTCAAGTAGGCAAATTCTCAATGCCTTAAGTTGTTGGATAGACACTTGAGAAGTAATGCATTTTGGAGGAACCTAATTCTTTGATAATTTGAGTACAATTTATCCATTAAAGGTCTACAATGGAGTGCATTGCAATCAGAACTTAATCCTTGGATAAAATGAGCACATTTTATAAATTAAATGTCTAAAGGGGAGTGCACTACAATCAGAAGTAGGCCTATAACCAAGTACTCTAGTAGTTACTACTTACTTGAATAATCATTGAATTTCAATTCCACAACTACAGTAATTCTTACTACTGTACTTCTTCTTATTGCTTCTTTCTTCCTTTCGATGTTGTTGCTTAGTTAAAGCGATGTACTATCAGTTTTAACTTTCATTTATAGATTTGCTGAACTATATTGAGGAAGTTTTCTCAATCTTGAAGAAGATTGATTTAAAGCATATCCCTCCTTCAAATAAAAAGCTGCAAAAGCTATGCCAATATTTGCCCAAAATCATTTGGCATTGAGGAATAATATAAAAGAGATAGAGTTGACAATCAACCTAGAAACTTAAATTTAATTCAACAAGCTGTAGTTTCTTTCTTCACAAATATAGCTGCTTGTTTCGAACTTCTATATCGATGCAATAAAGGCCTAATGTATTTTTGTGCTTACAAGCTTCGAGTATAGACATCTAGTTTTTATTTCCTTTCTAGTCTCTCAATGTGGTATGATCGTAATACTCTTAAAACTTCAACACGACATATAAGGAATACTATTGTAAAGCTTTGTGGTAAGCTCTACCTTATGTCAAGTGGCAGAAGAATTCTCACCCCTACTTAGAAATGTGAATGTTTCCAAAACTGAAATCAATAACTGCACCCTTCCCAAAAGACCATAAGATACCTCCAAACAGAAGAAATGAAGTTAATCGTCATTACACTTTATCCAGCACAACCCTTTACTTGGCTGAAAAAGCTAATCAGTTTTGAGGTTGCATCACATCATAAAGCACATGTTTGCAATATTAAAATCATATAGGATCCATGCATCTTTCAGCACTGTCTTTTCAAGCTTTGTGCAGTTCAATCATCTCATACTACGCCGACAATACTTCAAGGAACCAACTTTGTTGAATATTAACCTTGAGAGTGTCTACTTTCATGAAACGTATCAAAAAACTAAGAAGTCAAAAATCAAAGAAGTGACTTAAATTCAGGACCTATCAAATATTGTCAAATAAATTGGATTTGAAAATTTTAAAAGAAATAATTTGTTTATTTTTGAAATGAGCAGAAAACACTAGCTATATCATGCGTTTCCTCAATATTCCTCCTATATTATTAGATGTCTTGAATGTACATATCTCTCGATGTGTCAATTTTAAGTGCTTTTCAAGACTATTTGTAGCTTGCTCCAAATAGAGAGCCAATTTCATATTGCTGGAAATTGGAATAAACCCTCAGAGGTCACTTATTTGTCTTTACATTACTGATTACAATTCATTTATCAGGTTACTTCAGCAGTCTATTCTCTTTTAGAGCTTCTTCATTCAGATGATGATGAGGTGCTAACAAATGTATGTTGTGCACTTTCTTACCGTATTGATGGTATACATGGCATTATCCAACACCACAATCACGTCAGTCTAATTTATGACCGGCTGGTTGGACTCCTCCGGTGAGGCGAATGTTTTAGTTTACTCATTTAACCTACTTTTTTCATATCTAACTTATGGTTGAATCTGATGTCTACGTCAATTGATGTTTCAGGCACGAGTCTTGTTCAGTGATAATCCCCGTTCTCAAAATAGTTGTAGGTATTGTTAAAGGAGATGCGAGCTGGTATTGTAAGGTACATGAGTCTTAAGGAGCTTTTAGAAGCTTTCGTGCTTGAATCCAAACACTTAGATGAATTAAACAATGAAAATAGGAACGAAATAAAACAAAACAAAATAAAATGATTGAAAAGTGGAAACATCATAATCAGTATGCATTCAGATGATAATTCGGCATGTTCCTGAATCAACTTCCAATTTGATGTTTTTCTTCTCAGTTCATTTCTTTTCCTGATGAAAAGCTGCTTTTCTGGTATCAAGAACCTTCCTTACTTTTGGCCAAAGAAAACTTTTTTTTCTGAGTTTTCTCAAAAGATGGCAGAAAGAAATGTGTGAAATCCCAGAAATTATTTTACTGTGGTTTTTGCAAAAACCCAAAGAAAGATCACAGATTTCCGAGTGCTTTATACTACAAACAGACTGTAGTATCAGAAGAAAAAAGGCAAATAGAGAGATGAATATAAATAGAATTAAGACTGGAAACTGATTAACTGAAGCAGAAAAAGGTTAAAAGAAAATGTTGTTTTTTTCTTACCCCTCACATATACATGATAAGTACTTAATACTAAAACTACTAATATTATTGTCTAATCCCAAAGAACTCTTTGGCTTGCATTACAAAACTAAACCTAAGTCTTAGTACAAAGTTAGAATAAATAACAGAGAAGCTCTCTCTCTGTGTATTAGGTCAAAACTACTAATTCCTCTGCTAATTCTTCTACTAATAACCTATATATTGAGAGCTCAAGTTCCATTGCTGTTTCTTCCCATTGTTCTTGAAACTTTTTCCGGTCATCAAACTCGCTTTGAAAATCCGATTCGACCATCATATTAATGGTGTCTGATCTCACATATTGCCATGAATTACTTCCGTGTTGTTCGACCTGTTTCTTTCGGTCTTCTCCTCCGAAAGCAGGTCTCAAGCAAGTCTTTTCATGTCAAAAGGGGGGGGGGGTTATCTTTGCTACTGGATTTAGTCTGGGGTTCTCTCTTAGCATGCTACAAAGCTATCATTTTTATTTCCTACGCAGCTACTCTTAGTTTTTTTTTTCAAGTTATTGTACTAGTAGTCAACAACCTATGTAAATCTACCGTTATCGACAGTGGTTGCCTTAGTGTCGACTTTTCTGTGCAAAAAAACATATGATCAAAATGGCTATTGAATCTTGTGCTTAGGATCGACACACCCCTACCGCTTCTCCCACCTTTCCAGCTTCATGAAACTTACTCCCATCCACCTAATGCCCTTCATGTGGAAAGAAATCCTAGTATCTCACAGTGGAGACTTTCCTGTTACATCTACCACCCCCAAGCTTCTAATGCCTAATTTCTAATAGTCTCTGTATTCATTAAAGCTGTCCACCAAACAAGATTTTAAACAACATGAATGGGTGTAACATGCTATGTGCCAAAATTGTTGGATGTTCATTATGCAAAGAACGCTGGAATATTTTTCTTCCTTTTTTTTATTGTTAAAATGTAACTGTGTCAGGCATGCATATTACTTTGTTTTTGACTAACGATAACTAACTTCACCACCCAGTTCAATCCTGCCGACCTTGGTTGCCTGTTGACGTTGCTTGATAACCACAACGAGGACGGAGACGTGGTCAACGACATTTGCCGCATTATCTGTGGCGTTGTCAGATGTGGGAATATGGAGGTATGTCTTCAATATTTAGAAGGACAACAAAAATATTCGGCTCCTGTGTACATTATCCTCATGCCTTCTAAGATCTCAACAGATTTTACTCTTGGGGTAGTTGAATAGGTGAATATGAGATTGAAATAGTTGATTGTAGTATTTGGAATAGAAATGCCCCCCAAATTTTCTCTTTTCTTTTTCTGTTAGTGAGACTTCTCATTGGATGAAACCATAGCCATTTATCAGAAGAGTTTGTAATTGTGAGCAGGATGTACTTGTGGCTGGATTTATGAATAAATTGGTCAATTTGATTCAAACTAGTCGAGTAACAGAAGTCAATGATGCTGCTGTCGAAACAGTTAATATTGCTATTGCCATTGGGAATGATGCTCTGATCAAGTATGTAACCTCTTTTTCGGGGTGATGATCTCTCTGACCTTACTGATATTTTTACTAAATATCCTTGTGCTTTTGGCTTTAGGTACTTGATGGATATCTCCTGCGTGGAGGTTCTGTGTGATGTTATTGCTTCGTGCTCATGTGAAGCATATATGAAGGAGAGTTTTGAAAGTTTAGAGAAAATCTTGGAGTTTGGGGCTCCATCTATTGACTATGCTCGCCAGATTGAAAAGAAGATTAAAAGCATTCCCACTTGCGGTTGGAGTTGGCCTAGGCAAGTACAATTCTATTGTGGTGAGTTTTTGCAGAAATTGGACAAGTATCTGGAAGGAATAAGCGGATAGATCTCAAGGACATGTTTTGAGTCTTATTTACATTCTGTTATCCAAGTAAATTTAAGTACCCTGTAGAATTATAGATTTAAATTGAAGTATCCTGAAATTCTACGCACAATTCAGTGTGTAATTCAGTTAACTATCTTTTAATACTGAAGTCATATGTGATTCAATTGGGTTAAAAATTGTTTAGCTTGGTCTTTTAAAATTGAGCTTGAGTTGAATTTGTAGTTGGATTCTTGTTTCAATTCGAATTGGGGTTATAAATCAGATTTGGGTCTGTTTGCTAAGTCCATTCAAGCTCAACTGTTCCTGTTGCGGTGTTTGAGTTGCCATTAGTTCTTTTGTTAAAAATTCTGTTCCAAGCCTGTCTTGAGTTTACTTGCTGGGTTGAAGTTAAAATCAGCCATTGAATTGCTGCTCTTACTGGTGTTGTTTGCTGCTAAGCTGAGCTTCGAATTCTGTCTTCTGCTACCTTTATCGGATTTTTGCGACTTTGCATTCGCGTGAATCGTAGGTGCACACAGAATCCTTGTACTCTTGTTCAGTTCTATATGATCTATTTATGAAATTGTTAAGCATGTATGAATGATTCTGTTGAGCATTGTTTTCTTACTGCTGTGTGTTTCTGAAAAGCAGAAGCTCAAAGCCAAAGCTCTAACTAACAATCCTACGTTCAATATGTAAGCAAGAACTTGCATGACTATTCCCAGCAATATGTCTATTGCCCCGATATCATATGCTAAGTGCAAGAAGTGGGCAACGGTGTAAAAATATGTGGTGCAGCATAGCAGTAGAGCGAGATACCCATAATTGAACTCCAAAAGGTGATTCAAGGTTGCTGCAGTTATCATGGGAATGACCTCAATCATTAATTTCGCCTTGGCACCAATTAACCGGAAAGGCATGTGCCGATGCCAATAAACAATAGAGTATAGCACAGCCAAATGAAAAAAATAGCTAAAACCTAACATAAATATTACGATGAAAGATATCGGAACCAAATTCAGAACAGCAGCGAGCATGCAACCGTAGGGAAGGAAGCCCAAACACCACCACAATCTCTCCGCGCCCATTACGAGAGGCCCTGAAGGAAATTTTGTTCAATTAGTTTGGGATCATGAGCTAATGAACAACTTTGTTTGAAATAAATTAAAAGAATCTGCATATTTGTCTATATATCAATTCAGATTTGAAAATCTCAGTAATTATTACATAATTGCAGAACTTGAATATCAGTAGCGGTTTAGATACTGTTATTGTAAGTGTTTGATTTCAAAAGCATTAATTAGAATCCAAGGTATCATGTTCAAGGCATTTAGCTTGAGATGTCTCCTTTTTCTTTCATTTTTTATATAAAGAGTTGACTACCTTGTGAATCAAGTCCCTATGTTAAAACAGGACAAATTTGGTTAAGTTATATATGTACAAATGAATGATAACTACAATTTCTGTTAGCTAATACACGTTCAAGGTTCCATTCCACATAAGCCATTATAATTAAAGCTTATAGGGACGAGTTTGCGGAAATATTTTCCTACATCTGTATTGTTGTTTGGATTCTGTGTATTGTAGTGATAATATGATTTTCACGCATAGTTGGATACTAGTTGAAGCTGAGCCATAATAAGTAACAATAGCTCATGGGCTTCTCTTCCTTAGATTTGTTCTATCATTTTAGTATTGCCTCCTCCTTGCTTGGTCTTTTCCACACTTTCCCTTCATCTCAAATTATTTCAGTCAAAAATAGTGCGCAGAAAATATGGCAGTGAAGAAATGCTGAGTTATTTTGTTGATCTCAAGCATTTTGCCATTTTTAGCATGGGAAAGACTACCTAGTTAATTGAAAGAACGAACCTATTAGTCATCAATTGAGGTGCGCCACGCCAAACAAAACTAAAAATGCATGACCCTCTTTTAGTTATTTCCTTTAAAAAATATTAGATTTGGAAGGGCCGTTTAGCGAATTTCACGGCATTACAAATAATACACGCGTGGTTTGCTTTAGGCTCGATCTAGACTAGTACTGCGATTATATATACGTTCGCGTAATATAGTTGCAATTTTAATTCTCAAAAGACTCAAAGTATGCGTTCGCGCAACTTTAATCAATCTCTTCTTAATACTAAAATGGGTTACGAGCTATTAACTAATTTTAGTAGTTTGAGGTGTGCCATTCACTATTAAATCATATATGGCCTTCGTGTA
>JASVEL010006034.1:0-57428 GCA_032618575.1 Nicotiana noctiflora
ACATCTTAATCGTAAATTATATGTAGAAACCCGAACCTTGCTCTAATACCAATTGTTGCGGAATATCGTGGGTTAACTAGCACACAATCTCATACAAAGCAAATTAGAGAAGAAAAATCAACACAAGGATTTAACGAGGTTCGGCTATGTCTAATCCTCGGGACAAAAGAAGAGAGTTTTCCACTATGTATGAGAAGAAAAGCACAATACAATCTCTAGAATCTCCAATTACAACCCCTATATATAGATCCCAAAAGGTCTCAAACATATATGAGAAATGTTTTCCAATTCGACAAGGACAATAGGTTTTCCTTTCCCAAATCTATTAGGACAATGGTTTTCCTAAACCTGTAGGGACTATGGATTTCCTAAAAATACAAGGAAATAATTTAAACCACAAATAACGAAATCCAAATTGTGAAAACATGAAGGAGGGGGATATGAGACCTTACCTCCTCAAATTGCACTTGTGGATTGGGCATTCCCAATTCATTCACACTTTTAAGCTCACAAGAAAAAGGCCTGCACTAGTGTCCCTGTACCAGTAACAACCTAAAAGTTTTGGTCTTGATGTTAATACTGCAGCTAGGGCTACATTATGTACCAAAACATTAGCATGGGAAAAGCTCGTCCCGTTACACTGTAACATCATATTACATTAAGAAGCAAGATGAAATATATATGGAAGTGATTGAAATAGTAGCCTCTGTGGGGAATTCCTGCTCCTTGTGCCATTCCAGTTATGCATCATATAGATCATATTCCGACTTCCCATGTTGACACCTATAGATCCTGCAAAAAAGTTCTATATATTAGTAGCTATATCACTAGTGATAAAGACATGTTTTTTAGTCCACGGATTGATTGCAACAGCTACAATTTGGTACATTAACTTGTCCAAAATTCCTAATAATTTCATCAAGAGGAACTTTTCTTTTAACCAGCCTTCATAACATATAAGACTATCTTGAATGAGATGTTTTTTCTCATTCAAGTTGCAATTTTTTTTTTTCCGTCTAAGAAGATCTATGTTGCGCGGATTCTTCAAAAATACACTGCTTTTGGAGAATCCGACACGCACCCAGCGATATTTTCGGAGAGTCCGAGTAACATAGAAGATCCTAAGCGGAACTACATGAGAAAGCTCTTGAAGTGGCGAGTCATCTCTCTTTTTTTCTTCCCTCCAGCATATAATAATACTTATAAGTGAAAGATCAATACTACAATCAAAGAAGAGATTAAAGAAGACAGATAAGGAGGCAAAAATAACATGAATTATCGAATTTCTGAATTTGAATTGAACTGAGCCAACTCTGAACTAGCACAAGGGTGATGAGTACACTAAACAATATTACAGATTTGCTACTAGCACTATTTACAACCACAATTCCGAGTGTGTTAGCTCTGAAACTCCCAGGTATATTTTTCTGGATCTTTTGAAAGAAGCTCCATCGAGTATTAAAAAGAATTTGAATGGCCTGTGTTGAATAATCAAAGCTAAACTCTCAAGTATCAATAACTTGCTTATCGTTGCCATCACCGATTGATGAACGATTTTCACTACAATCAACTTCATTTACCCTACTTCCTTGCCCACCATCATTCTCACCATCCTCGGATACTGAGCTAATATCCATCTCCTTTTCTGGACTTTCAAGTTGCACGCACTCGGCAACTGCGTCCTGCACGGAACTATTATTTTCTGAATCGAGGCTTCTGTTCGATGGGGTCAAGTCTCCTTTCCTTACCACATTGAAGACAATACCACTGTTAGTCCTTTCAGGCTGCAGAAGGTCACCTTCGCCTACCATAATGCTTGAACTACTCGCAGGGACCCTATAACTAAAATCTCTTTGATCAAATTCAGTATCTGAACTTCTATCAGGTGTTGTTACCCTTGGGCTCGGGGAGAAATGGTCCCTGCCTGCCATCTGAGGAACAATATTGTTGAGGTCAATAGTCAATCCTTTGTTCAATCGCGAACCAATTTCCAAGTTCTGGACAAAGTCAATAAACTTATCAGCTGATGTTGTCCTCATTAAAGGACCACCCGATCTTGTCCAAGAACTAAGGTCCACATTTTCCGGCTCACTGTCACTACCATCATGTGCATTCCGGTGTGTTCGCCAATTACGGTTAACATGCGCCCCCGAACCACTGCCTCCTTGATGATGTGAAGCAGCAACATCCGCAAGAAAATCTTCAAGGGAGCCTGTTGAATTCTCTCGTGCAATGCAGTTCCAAGAAGGAATTCTTCTGGAAGCGTTAAATCTGACAGTGCTTGCCAAGCCATGTGAAGCAGCAGCTGCTCTCTCAGCACTCCTTTTCAGTCTACGCATATGATTCAGTATAGCGACGCATTCATCAAGTGCAAGCTCAATTCCACAGTTTGCTTTCATGGCAGAGAGTTTCTCCCAAGTGCACCTTCTTCCTTGATTTGCTGCCTTTTGCAGCTCCAGAGTAGAGGGATTTTGTATGATTTTTGAGTACTGTATCACAAACAAAATTTGGCGAAAAGGTCAAATGTCAAGCCAACCTACAGTTCTTCATAGTATAACTTATTTTGAAAAAGACAAAACTATTCTTATGAACTTAACATGATTAGCCAATTCTCATCTAGATTTCCACAAATTTGGGAATGGAAAGCAACTTTTAGACAGAATCAAATACACCCACGACTTAGCATTTTTACTACAGTGTTTTCAGTTCCATCAAGGCAATTATTTCCTATTCCATTCAACAGTATAGCAATCACAAAACGTATCTACAACACGAATTGAACTATTTGTTACTCTGTAAGTTCAATGGGCTTCGTATTCACATTTATAGCCACCAAAACAGAACTTTTTACTTATTTGCAAAAAGAGAAATTGCTCCTGGTGGACATACCTGAGCTAGAGTGGCAGGCATTACAACAGTTACGTCACCCTCCCATTCTTGAGCAAAAAGCTTTGCTAATCCTCCCAAGGGAAAACCAAGTTCTAATACCTGATTGCATCTGTGCTTCACCTCCATTTCCGTAAGTTGAGCAAGCTGCACGGCCAAATACTTTATGTTACAATGCCTCTGCTTAAATCTTTTGTCTCCACAAAAAAATAACAGCAAAACTAGGAGCATGCAAGGATAAGTCATGAACTAGCAATTCTTAGTTAAAAGCCTATGCATTTGAAGTCTAAACTCTAAATCGTAGAACTGAAACTGGGTCCATGGAACAACAGCAATTTGGCTGGGTACATTTAAAAGGTTATATATAGGTTCACATACTAATTCCGTTACTCTAGCACCTAAAATATAATAAAGAGCATCAACAGATGAATCTTGCTTGATTATATTTTCAGAACCACTTTGAGCTGCAAACTGCTACATGAATTTTCTATCAAAAAGACTGTTGCTTAGAAAACTGACCGCTATGACTTACTAATACATACCCTATTCAATATCTCTATAAAGGAGAAAATCACACAGATGTCCATAGTGCTACTCGGCAGTGTATGTGACTACTACAGAAATTATTCCGCATATGATTCCTTCAAGTTAGTCCCTTTAGCGATGTTGAACTAAAGAGCCTAGTTCAAATGTTCAAACAAGTGAAGATGCTTGAAGAAGCTTAATGAGGGAATAAGACTAGCTACTTATCAGCATACGCTTAAAGTCTAACTCCTTGTTAAAAAAATGACAGAATAAGGCTTACTGAAGTTAGGCCTGAGCTATACAGCCCCTACCTATAGTTACAGAATAGATTAGTACTAGTTAAAACTAACTCAAGATATAACGACGACCGAAAGCATTTTAAAGTGCTCTAAAATTATGTTGCAATGACACAAATACATGTACAAGACTTAGAGGAAGCATTAACATCAACTGAAAGCAAAGAGATCAAGAACATATCAAAGAAAACAAAAGTCCATACCTTGGCAGCAAAGTTGCCTCCATAAGCTCTTACAAACTCTTTGATCCTCAGTAGTGGAGCAATATGCGGATTCGCCTGGCTCACAATGAAGTGATTGACATTGAAGAGCTCCTTTAGCTGCATCATTGGCAAATCAACCTCCAAGCTACCATCCCTCCAACGACGAGCAGATGCACCAGAAGCGGCATCAGGACCCAAATGAAATGGTGGGTGATATGGAACAAGATCTCCACTTCTATCCTTTGCCATAAGTTCTTGAGCTTCGAAGAGACCAGGAAAGGCACAAGAAGCAGTAACAGCACTCCATATAACAACATGAGGTGAAGTCAAGTAGTTCAAGCATCTAGGAGGTTCATGTTTCCTAGGCGAGCAAACAGTAATCCCCAGAACTCTACCAGTCATGTCATAGGCTTCTTGGAAAGTAAGATTATTCGTGAGATTACGTAACAGCACCTGCAGCTGTCTGATCTCATGTACAGCACCCTGGGTCATGACCCTCTTGAAAATAGTAAAAATCCCACCCAACTGATCGAAGAATTGCAAAGAGTGCCAGGAGTCCTCGAAAAAACTCTGGAGCTCAGGCCAAGATCGAGTTGCAACTATGGAGCACATAATCGAGCCGACACTTGAACCAGCAATTATCCGTGGCATCAGCTTGTGTTCTACAAGTGTTTTCACCACGCCCACATGGAAAGCTCCTAAAGAAGCACCTCCACTTAAAAGCAAAGCTGTCCTACCAAAGGCATGTCTTGTTTCATGCATGAAAGCAAGCTTCTCTTCCAAGAGAAGCTCCTCCGAATCAGAGTCGCATACCATTCTCAACTGAGTTGAAACCTCATCAATATAATCCTTAATCAGTCTAGGCACATGAAGCCTTCCCTTGTGAAGTTCTGGATTGCACATATTACCAAGATTCCTAACAAGGTCAGCTCTCATACAGAATATGATATCCCTCAGAGAACCCTCTTGCCTACGATGTCGAAGCTCTTGGAGTTTATTTCGAACTAATTCTACATCATAAAGATCTGCCTCATTCATTTTAGGGGTCTCTTTATCTAGCATCTTGGCAGCATGAGCCCACTCCTCATAAGTCAATGCAGATCTCATCATATTCCTCCAAAACTTCCTCCTATAGGCCATCTCAGCTTTGATTTTTACATTAGTGTATCGCCTCAACAAGAAGGCGAGAAGCGTTACCAATGCCAATATCCCTTGTGGATTACGAGGGTGCAACCACGAAATCAAGGGTGTCAAGTAGTATGACAAACCATTCTTGAACTTGTACAAGTAATATATCAAGAAATGAAACAGGTGATGCCTCAACTGTGAAATTGATTTGCAGAACAACACTCTAAAGGCGATTGTTCGACCCAATATCGTAGTAGGTCCAATTGAAAAGAAGTCAATTGTAGCCTCATTACTTATATCCATCTCAATGAAAAGGGGGACTAATCCTAGAGGAGGTTTCTCAGCTAAATGTTAAGAGAGCCCAATATACAGATACCTAAAACACTAAGCTATAGGTTATTCACAAGATTTAGCACAACAAACATTGTACTAACTTCTGAGAATCAAGGAAAGTGAAAATGATATATTTTTTTGACAATAGGGAAAACAAAGGCTATTCACAGTATTCAAGGGAATCAGATTATTAACAAGCTAAGTATGTGCAAGAATTAGAACAAGATCAAAGAAAATACCTCAATTTAGGAAAGTCAAAGAAAGAAAATCCCAACCTTTCCTGCTTTGCCTTTTCTTTTTGTGCAATTATGGCAATTCAACTCAGAGACCGACTAGAACTTGGCAAAAAAGCACCAAATCAACCGACAAAAGAATCCTTAATACCCCCAAAAATCAAATTTCATTTCAATTTAAAAAGAAATAGAAAGATCAAATTTTGACATCAAGATTCAATGTTTTTGTTTCCCAGAAAATCAATGTCAAAAGGGGTTGTAGGAATCAACCAGAAAAACTACAAAATCTCATAAAGTTAATGTTTTTTCATTCAATATATGGAAAACAGAGAGGGGCCAATAAATCAAGAAGGTGATAACAGTAAATTAATATATCAATGCAACGGCAGAGATGGATATTAATAGAAACATAGGGATTCGGAAAAAAGAAATAGTCAGAAGTTTGGATCAGATAACGATATGGTTTCTCTATGGTTAAAACTGACGTATGATATGTATCAGCTAAGGAAGTATGGATAGGCACGATTGAATATATACTATAAAATTCAATTCTATTCTAAAAATAATAATATTCAAGAATTCCCTCTGCAGCAAACTGTAAGCCACATAAGGTGTTCTGGCCTTTAGCAATGAATTTTATATTTTAAAAGCGAAAATGGGACAACTATTTAATGAATTTAGAATAGATATATTGTTATCAAATACTACTCAATATGAAGGTAAGACTGGTTTTGAATGTCTCCCGTTATCCTTTTCTCCTTTTTTTAATATGAATTTGGTTTTCAATGATTAAATTATGAGTTTGGAGAAAGGATATTTGGGATGAGAAAAGTTGGTTTGTTGCGTTCAAGAAAAGAGGTTGTTGCTTGTTGCTTGCAAGTAATTATATGCGGCACACATGTAGCTCTAAATTCAATTTTTCTCAAGAAAAATGAATATATGTGTAAAACATATTAAATTTTAACAAATATTAAGTTCGAAATCATAAAATTGCGATGCGTAGTTGAAATATCTAACCCATTAGATTTAGATTTTGGATTCATTTTACTATGAGGGGAATTGGAAGGTTGTTGAAGTACTCCTTCCGTCTCATAATATATGACGTAATTTTTTTGTTCATGCCTTAAGAAAGAATAATTTTTGACTACTCTTACCTTATTAAATATTTTCTCAATTTATATGATATCTCTATCAATGACAATATCATATTTTCACTAAATATATATATATATATATATATATATATATATATATAATTAATTTGAGACAACTATTTTTAGTAACCACCACACTTGACGGAGGGAATAATTTTTTAGGTTGGTTGTGATTATGTAGACAAACATGGAAAGGAAAATGTAGTACTCCATCTATTCCTGTTTATGTGAACCTATTTCCTTTTTTGTTCGTTCAAGAAAGAATAACCCCTTTCTAAATTTGGTAACAATTTATCTTAAACTACAATTCTACCCTTAATGAGAAGTTTTTACAACCACACAAATACTCTGGTCCCCTTTTTAACTCATAGGACCACAGATTCCAAAAGTTTTCATTTTTTCTTAAATTCCATAACCAATCAAATAGGTTCACATAAATTGAAACGGATGGAGTACTATGTATTTGTGTTGGAAAGATGCTTCATTTGTGAAATAGTCCCTTTCGTTAAGAAACAATGTTATTCCGAATATAGTAATCAATGTATCTAATTTTCGGATTTTTGACATCCAATTCTATAATATATTTAATTTTTATATTTAAATACACAATGATCAATTGTAAATTGAATTTTATAATAGTAAAAAGTGTTCAAAATTTGTTAAAAGATCGCGACCACAAGAAAAATTATTTCACTCTAAAATACTAGTATCATGTTGGAGAGCTCGTTATGGTAAGGGGCGAAGCTAACTTTGTGATTACGGGATCGGCAGAACTCAGTAGTTTTGATTCAAATCTTGTGTTTGTCTTGAGAAATCTATTAACTATATATAAATTAGTAATTTAGAACCCAATAGCTTAAACTGGTTGAAAATCTGAACCCATAAACTTCAAATCCTGACTCCTCCTCTAGATATGGTCCATGAATTCCACAAGGATGAGGCTCACCCGGCTAACTAGCCTATAGTTACTACGATTCTCTCCTGTGTACATATATAATTTGAATTTAAGTTATATTCATTAATTATGCAAAAACAATTTTACACTAGTAGTAAATTTTAATATGTAATAGCAAATTATTTATTATTTTTATTAGGTTATCTAGTGATCTTATCAAGAAAAAATTTATATAAAAACTGAGTACAGAAAACTTGAGATGTCCTATATAAAAGAAAGCAACACCAAAAGTGTGTATAACGTGTTAAAATGTCAAGCATTCACCCTGAAGGTTATTATCCAGCACGTGTTCATTTTTTTTTTTTCTCGTCCGGTATCTGGTACTTATATTGAAGCCTGATTATATTCGGATTTACGCCGCGTTAGGCTCAATTCAAAGGTAAACGCTCTCTATCAAGGATTTTTATATATTCAAGGCTCGAACCCGAGACCTCTAACTAGGGGAGGAGCAATCTCTCCAATGCTCAATATTCTTTAATGGTGTGTTCAAGTTATCAAGTATTGAAGAACTGAACATACCACATAGGAATGAAAATAAACATATAAAGAAAAACCCAACCATCTATAGTGTATAGGTCTAGCTAGCTGAATTAGGATTAAATATATAAGTGACTAATCTTTGCCAAGCACAAAATTGACTGCATGATTCGCCAAGCTTTTAAAATTAATTTATTTTGAGTAGTATTATTTTTTATAAATGCTTTTGGAAAATGTATATTTGATGAGAAACATATTATGTTTAGCAAATTAATTTGAAAAGTATTTTTTCAATAGCAATTAGTGTTTAGTTACATGAAATATTTTTTAATTTTCTCATATTTGATTGGCCTAAATGTTTTGGAATACGTTTTCCTCATGAACTTATTTTCCTCCAAAAATATTTTTTGTATTAAGAGAAGGGAAAATATTTTTCAAAACTCTTTCTCAATCTTCCCCACCTTATTTCCCTACCAACCCCAAACAACCCACCACCATCCACCCAACCCAAACCCCCGCCCCGCCCCACGTCCACCTACCCTCCTCTCCCCCTCCACTATACCCCACCCTAAATAAAAGTATTATAAATAGTGTGAAGCGCTACTGTGTTAAAACACAAAATCAAAAAGCTGTTAAAAGAATAAAAGAAACTGAAAAACGGTAAAGAATAAGAAATATTCGGAGTCCATAATTTGCTTGTGCGTCCTTAAGGAATTTTAATCCCCTCACACGTTGCAAAGGTAATGGATTAAATCCTCCCAGGATGAAACGGAATAAACCTTCTTGTAACAGTGGCAATACAAACTGTAGGATACCAATAAACTCAAAGAATGGAGCAAAATCACACTTACGAATTTGAGAGAGAGAGACTGCGAAATAAAATGCAGTATTTTCAGAACGAAGGAAGTTCTATAACTTTTCAGTGTGTTAAAAATGAAGCCATGCCTCAGAATTTATAGGCAATTATTGGAAGATGTGTGATGTTTGTTCTGGAAAAGGTGTCTGTTCAGAAATTTACGCGTCCTGCTGCGATCCTACCGTGGTTACGCCAAGACCGCGGCTAGAGTGGCCTTCTGAATCTGCAAAAGTGTTCTGGCGCCGTCCTACTGCGGTCATGCCCGGACGTTGGTTAACTAACTGACATTTAATTAGTTATTAAATAATTAATTGAATAAATTTTATCCAAAAAATAATCTTATCGATCATTTGACAAATTCAAATCCAAAGCCGAAGCCGAGCCGAGTGAGCGACGACGACGGCGCGAAGGTTCATTCTCTTCAACTCCTTTTAAGAGCTTTAACAAGTGATTCTATATATAAGCACACAATTGTAGTTGGCCTTCAATGAGGGACAAAGTGCAAGTCAAAACTCACTTCATTCAAATTTTCATTTCCCTCCATTTTATTTCCCACCATTTCCAATTCACACTCTTAGACTTTAAAGCCCAATGCTTAAAGTCTTTGAAGCCCAATGCTTCCAACAATCCCCCACATGAATGGGAATGGCTGTAACAAGAATGATGAAAGTTATGTGAACATATGTCGAATATACTCCGTCAATCGGTAGATTTGATATTTTTGAACCGTCGAACTTTAGTGTCTACTTAGACAACCATATGTCACATAACCAACCCTTAATCATCTTTTGGTTTTTATTGTTGTGTTCGTTTCAGCCATGAACACCACCTAGTTTCATAACTGCGTAGAGAATTGGCCTTACAGAATTCTCATTAAAGCAGCTTCCACTTCACACTTACATAGGTGATTCCTAAACGTGTAATCCTTTAGATTGATATTATTTGATAAATACCACATCAAACTTAGGTAATCATTAAAGAACGTGTAAAGTTCTATCCCTGTTACTGAACATTGTATTCCTCACGAGAAGGGGCCAAAGATTTTACTTTGACAATGTTGAACCGGTCAATCCGTACTTTGTTTGAGCTCCTTTAACCTAGATCTCGGAACATCCAAAATTCTAGGTAGAGTTACCACCATGTTGACTTGTCCTCGGCCATAGTCCAATTCCCTTAGATGATTTCTCACCTCCCTCTCTAATTAAGCCTTTTGTAGGCGGATCCGCCACATTATCATTTGATCTTACATAATCAATTGTGATAATTCCACTAGAAAGTAGTTGTCTAACGGTGTTATGTATTCGTCGTAAATAACAAGACTTTCCGTTATACATAACACTCCCTGCCCGTCCTATTGCAGCCTCACTATCGCAATGTATGCAAATAGGAGCCAAAGGTTTTGGCCTGAACGGAATGCCTTCTAAGAAATTTCGAATTCATTCAGCTTCTTCACTAGCTCTATTCAAAGCTATAAACTCTGATTCCATTGTAGAGCGAGCGATGCACGTTTGTTTGGAAGACTTCCAAGATATTGCTCCTCCACCAACAATAAAAACATATCCACTTGTGGACTTTGTTTCTGTTGAGCCAGTTATCCAATTTGCATCACTATATCCTTCGATAATCGCATGATATTTATTGTAGTGCAAAGCATAGTCTTAGGTATATTTCAAATATCCCAAAACTCGTTTCATTGCCACCCAGTGATATTTGTTTGGATTACTTGTGAATCGACTAAGTTTACTTATTACACAAGCTATATCAGGTCATGTATAGTTCATGGTGTATATTAAGCTTCCCAACACACGAGCATACTCCAATTGAGACGTATTTTCACCTTTATTCTTGATAAGATAATGATTTAAGTCAATTGGAGTTCTTGCACTTCTAGATTGTAAGTGTTTGAATTTTTCAAGTACCATTTCACGTAACGTGATTGAGACAAAGCTAGACCCTGAGGAGTCCTCTGGATTTTAATTCCTAAAATTACATCGGCAATTCCTAAGTCTTTCATATCAAACTTACTAGCAACTATACTCTTAGTAGCTTGAATGTCGGCAATGTCTTTGCTCATTATTAGCATATCATCAACATAGAAGCAAACAATGACTATATGATTTGGAACGTTCTTAATATAAACACATTTATTACATTCATTAATCTTAAAGCTATTTGACAATATTGTTTGGTCAAATTTCGCATGCCATTGCTTGGGGCTTGTTTTAGTCCATAAAGGGACTTAACAAGTCGACACACCTTTTTTTTTAACCACAAATCCTTCGGGTTGGTTCATGTAAATTTCTTCCTCTTGATCACCATTTAAGAAGACTATTTTTACATCTATTTGATGGATTTAAAGACCATACAAGGCGGTTAACGCTATTAGCATCTGAATGGATGTAATTCTTGTTATCGGCGAGTATGTGTCAAAATAGTCAAGACCTTCTCGCTGTCTAAATCCTTTAACAATAAGTCGTGCCTTGTATTTGTCAATAGTACCATCGTCTTTTATTTTCTTCTTGAAAATCCATTTAGAACCCAATGTTTTGTTACCTGGAGGAAGATCAACCAATTCCCAGACATGGTTGCTCAATATGGATTCTATTTCATTATTGACAGCTTCTTTCCAATATTGTGCTTTTGAGGAAGACATTGCTTCCTTGAAGGTATGATGCTCATTTTCTAGCAGGAAAGTCAGAAAATCTAGACCGAATGAAGTAGATGTCCCTTGATGTTTACTTCTTCTCGGATTTTACTCATTGGGTATACCATCTATATTTTCCTACCGAGGTCGTTTTGACTTTTGGTAGGTCACTTCACTTTTCTTTTTATACGGACAAATAGTTTCAAAGAATTCATCATTATCTGATTCTATTATCGTATTAACGTGAATCTCAGGATTTTATGACTTATGAACCAGAAAACAATATGCTTTGTTATTAGTTACATATCCAATAAATACACAATCAACCGTTTTTGGATCTATCTTAACCCTTTTAGGTTTAGGAACTTGACCTTAGCTAAACATCCCCACACTTTGGAGTATTTCAAGCTGGGCTTCCTTACTTTTCATTTTTTATAGGGAATGAAATATGTTTTACTATGAGGTACACGATTGATTATTCGGTTAGCTATAAGTATAGCTTCCCCCCACAAGTTCTCTGGTAAACTAGAACTTATCAACAACGTATCATCATCTACTTTCAACGTTCGATTCTTTCTCTCCATAATTTTATTAGATTGTGGAGAGTAAAGGGAAGTTGTTTGGTGAATAATGCCATTTTGCAAACATACTTCTTCAAAAGGAGATTCATATTCGCCACCCCTATCACTTCTCATCATTTTGATCTTTTTGTTTAGTTGTGTTTTAACTTCACTCTTGTATTGCTTGAAAGCATTAATTTTCTCATCTTTACTATTAAGTAAATAAACATAGTAATATCTCGCTCTATCGTTAATAAAAGTAATAAAATACTTTTCCCACCGTGAAATGGCATTGACTTCATGTCGCAAATATCTATGTGAATTAAGTCTAAAGGACTTGAATTCCTTTCAACGGAGTTATAAGGATGCTTAGTATACTTTGATTCCACACATATTTAACATTTGAAATTAATGCAATCAAATTTTGGCAATACTTCTAAATTTATTATTTTTCGTAATATTTTGAAGTTGACATGACCTTAGCGCGAATGCCATAAAGTATTTTACTCAAGTAAGTAAGAAGAAATATTAACTTTATTGATAGGAACTTCTATTATATTTAGCTTAAATAGACCCTCATTCAGGTAACTTTTTCCTACATAGATGTCATTCTTACTTAGTAAAACACTATTAGAAACAAAAATACATTTGAATCCATTCTTGACAAGAAGTGAGGTAGACACAATATTCTAGCGAATTTCTGGAATATGAAGAACTTGGTTTAGAGTCACTATTTTTCTGGATGTCATCTTCAACGCAATTTTGCCGACTCCTTCAATTTTTGCTGTAGACGAATTTCCCATGAAAGTTATCTCGCCGGGTCCTGCGGGGGCATAAGAAGAAAATAACTCCTTGTTAGCACAAATATGGCACGTAACTCCAGAATCTATCCATCATTCTTTAGGATTTCCTACCAAGTTGCATTCAGACAACATGGCACACAAGTCCTCCATTTCTTCAGCATTTTTAACCATGTTTGCTTGATTCTTCTTCTTCTTATCATTCTTTGGTGCAGGAAAATCCACGGCCTTATGCCCAGATTTTCACAGTTGTGGCAATTACCCTTGAACGTTTTCTTGCTTGGGTAATTCTTTGGTCCAGAAGCCTTCTTTTTCTTCTTATTTTGTGGCGCCTCCTCAACAATGTTAGCCCTTATTATTGTCGAGTTTCCACGTGACTTCTTTTTCAGCATTTTTATTCTATTCTTCTATCCTCAAACGAACAATCAAGTCTTCTAGTGTCATTTCCTTCCGCTTGTGTTTAAGATAGTTCTTAAAGTCCTTCTACAACGGAGGTAAATTCTCAATGAAAGTGGCGAATTGAAAGGCCTCATTTATGACCATACCTCCAGCAATAATTCATAATTAATAACAAGATAAATCTTATTAATAAAATTATTAATTCGGGTAAAACCTTCAACAAGGAGGTCATGCACAATAACTAGTAATTCTTGGACTTGAGTTATGACCGACCTAGTGTCAATCATCTTCAAATTCAAAAACCTTGCAGCCACAAACTTCTTAAGTCCAGTATCCTCAGTCTTGTACTTTTTCTCAAGCGCATTCCATAACGCTTTTGAAGTTTCCATGACACTATAGAAATTGTACAAGCTATCTTCCAAACAACTCAAAATGTAGTTTTTGCACAAGAAATTAGAATATTTCCATGCTTTAGTTACAACATCGTTGGTTATCTGGAGTGTTTTCAACCAGGACCAAAGGATCCTCCTTGATGAATTGTTGCAAACTCAACGTAGTAAGATAGAAGAGCATCTTCATTTGCCAACGTTTGAAGTCGATACTGGAAAACGTTCCAGGTTTTTCTGCTGATACCATACCATCAGCAAAAGTTAATCGGCTTGACGAGGCAGCAATATTTGTAATAGTAGTACCCGTTCCCGCAACAATTCCATTAATTTAGTTTTCATTCGTCATTTTTCTGTAGAGTTGGGACCAAAAAAGAACTTTGTTAATCATTAAAGTTTTGATATCTTCAAACTGAATACCAAATCAAACATACAACACGTAACAATGGTGAAGTTTTTATATACTTCAACCCCGTATGTTTATTATTCCGATAAAGTTTTGATATACTTTAAACCGGAAAGAACAATTATTGAAGTAAAAAGCACGAAGGCTTTAGTCTCCAAACAGTATACAAAATATAGATAACAGTTTTTAATATATATTCAATACAGAAACTTTAGTATAAAATTTCTTAAGCTTGTGAAGCGTTATTGTATTAAAACACAAAATCAGAAAACTGTTAGAAGAATAAAAGAAACTGAAAAACAGTAAAGAACAAGAAATATTTTGAGTCCACAATTTGCTTGTGCGTCCTTAAAGAATTTTAACCCCCTCACACGTTGCCAAGGTAATGGATTAAATCCTCCCAGGATGAAACGGAATAAACCTTCCTGCAACAGTGGCAATAAAAACTGTAGGATACCAACGAACTCAAAGAACGGAGCAAAATCACACTTAAGAATTTGAGAGAGAGAGACTACGAAATAGAATGCAGTATTTTCAGAAAGAAGGAAGTTCTGTAATTTTTCAATGTGTTAAAAACGAAGCCATGCCTCAGAATTTATAGGCAATTATTGGAAGAGGTGTGATGTTTGTTCTGGAAAAGGTGTCTGTTCAGATGTTTACGCGTCCTGTCGCGGTTACGCTAGGACCGCGACCAGAGTGGCCTCCTGAATCTGCAGAAGTATTCTGGCACTGTCCTGCCACGGTCACGCCCGAATAGCGGCTAACTAACTGACATTTAATTTATTATTAAATAATTAATTAAATAAATTTTGTCCAAAACATAATCTTATCGATCATTATCTAAAGCCAAAGCCAAAGCTGAGCGAGCGACGACGACGACGCGATGGTTCATTCTCTTCAACTCCTTTTAAGAGCTTTAAGAAGTGATTCTATATATAAGCACACAATAAGCACATTCTCTTCAAATCAAAAGCTCACTTCATTCAAATTTTCATTTTCCTCCATTTTATTTTCCACCATTTCTAATTCACACTCTTACACTTTAAAGCCCAATGCTTAAAGTTTTTGAAGCCCAATACTTTAAAGTCCAACAAATAGTACTTTCTATTTATTTTATAGATAGATTTTTTTTTCATACTAACAAATAAGTATTTTTTTATGATACAAAAAATATATTTTTTCATTTTAACAAAAAATAATACTTTCTTTTTATGTAGGAAAAGTATTTTTTTTATCTCAACTGAATGAGTATTTTCTTTCCATGTTATAGAAAGAGTACTTTCTTTTTCAAACGAAAAAGAGTATTTTTTCAGCTATGAATAAGCACAAATTTCAATGTTATTTTTGCGTAAAAAAATAAAGCAGCACAGTAGTTCCACGGCTCAGACTACCCTAATGCAAGCATTAATGGCTGCTTCAACTGCTCGAAACTGTAACATAGGCGGTCACACGGAGTTAACTTTACCGTTGTTCCAAACCAATACTTTAATTAATAAAAGAAATCATCAGCAAAGTGGTTGGAAAATTTCAGCTGGAAGCTTTTGTAAGTACCTTTCAATGAATAAACTACACCTTAATTCCAAATAAGTCGGAATCAATTATCGAAATTAAAATATTAAGATGCACGAATTGCTCATTATTCAATGTGGATTTAGTTCTCTCAAAATTTGCTTTAAATGCATGATCTGCTTGTATGTTTGAATTATATTTTCCCCAAGTAAGAGAAAATTCTCATGTCGAAAAAGAAAAGGGCAGTATTAAAGAGAAAAGGTATAACATAGAGTTTGATAATCATTTTTGCAGACATTTCAATTGCATTTTATTGTATCACTTTCTACGCATGAAATATATCCAAATGTTCATCAAATATTACCAATAGATGTGGCTTGATTATTCTTCGTAATTAACTAATAATGTAATCATTTTTTTGACGTTTAAAGCTATACACCATAAAATTACTCGTGTCACCAAACAAGTCTCCATCTCCCACATCGTTTTCCACAGTGAGTCATTGGTGTTTATATTTGGAAATGACAACATACTCTATCGCCGAGCCTTGTAACGTGGGCTTGTGATCCAAGTGGGGGCTATAATGTGGTGGAATGTTGGGTTTATCCTGAAGGCTGGTCTTTGGGTGGCTAATGTCTGGCCTGCCCTATCCAAGCATGGAGTTGAGTCACGTGGCCCAAACGTAAGTATGGGCTGCTTGGCTCCTAGAGTGGGGCGGACTGCGTGAGGCTGGCTTCACAGATAATGGGCCGGTGCTATCCAAGTCGAATAAAAACCTAATGGGCTACTCCAATCAGACCACCACTTTTTTTGGCCCCGTAAGCTCCAGTTTTCTTCTTTATTCTCATTTCCTGAGAGCATTACTTCAATACCAAATTCTCTTTTTATTTCTCACTTTCTATTTGATGCAAATAATTTTATTTCTTCCTTTCTTCTTTTCATAACAACTTGTCTAATTATTTTTGTCTCTTATTCATCATGTTTGCTTCTGGTGAAGGGATTGTTTCGATAAATTATGCAACTGATGAAATTTGATTTTTTTCTTTTTTACTATCTACAAGTCAAAGTATAAAATTTGAGCAGTTTGATATTGAAGAATTGAAAGTTATAAAGTTGCATGGGAAACGAATGATACCTTACATTTTGAAAAGTCGCATAATGAAAAAACATCATGTAAGTGTAGCTTAGATTGAATTACTTCCACTACGAGCAGCTAAGCAAAAGGGAATATACCAGGGATTCTTTTATCATGTATTGGTAATAGGTTTTTTCGTTTCTCACCTGATATTCGATATTTGTATTTAAGCTCCAACTAATTTTAATTTTTATTGAATAAGGTTCATTAACGAAAAAACGTGCTACTTATAATTTTTTTTTCTTCATATTCAGGCTCGAAATCAAGACTTTTAGTTAAGGATAGAAGGACCTTTGTTCATCTTATCACAAACTCTTGGCAGTGCTTGATAATAGTTCTTGTGTGTATTCATGTGTTTCATTTACCTCCTGGTGATAGATAAGTAGTTATAGCTTCCATGCGGATGAAACTAAAAACTTTTGATTGGTTAAGTATATTAAATTAAATATTGGGCGTTAGTTTATTTAGTATTTTAGGTCGGTAGTTAGTTTATTCTCTATGTCACATAGTATATTTGTTTGGGATTTTTTTATTTTTTATATTTCATTAAGTATTAACGTGATACGAGTTAGAGTATTTAGCTAATTTAGTTTAAAACAAAAACCGTAGGAATTATGATTTGTTAAAAGAATAATGGAACCTTGCTCGTTATTAAGAGGCCTATTAGCTTTATTGATAAATAAATATAAATATTGTTTGGATATGACTGAGATGGGAGTTGGGAATAAGAATATTTTTATTGCTTTTTGTTATATTATCTCAATTCTCGTTTAATTGCCAAATTCGCTAAGACAAAATAAGTCACAATTCTATTTTGTTTTATAACTTAAGTGGAATAATCGACCTGGTAAATAATTTAGGAAAAAGATTTCATATTTTTTTTATATAACCTTATATCGCTAAATTAAAGCATCACAATAATTTCAAAATAAGAAAAATAAAAATATTCGTAGTTTACTTTAGGCGCGATTATAAATAAATTATCGTGATTATGTACACGTTCGCGTGACATAGTTATGATTTTCCAAATTAAAGGCAAATTATGCGTTTGCGCAACTTTGACGAAACAATCTTAAAAATATAAAGTGATATTAATTATGTACACGTACGCGTGACATGATTCCAGACACACTAGCAAAACGAATACACGTACGCGTGATTCTTTTCAAGATAATTCTATAGTTTCAAATAATCAAGCAATTAAAAGTGGTTTGAGGCAAAAATGCATAATTTTCTCTAGAACATAAAATCTACATATCTATATAAAAGGAGAGGCAAAAGCATATTATTAAGATAAGTGGCATAATCACAAAAAGCCAAGTGGCATTGTTAAGACAAAAAAAACTACCTTTTAACTATTTTTTAATTTTTTTTTGAATTAATTAGATACTCTTTTTGAATTAATAAACATAAATATATTATAATTAGCTATAATAAAAAACAAAAATATTAAAAAAATAACTACCCATTCAAATTAAGGAGTAATTTATAGTTGGTGTTTTAAAGTTATTTTAAAATAACAAAACAATAAAAAATTAAATTAGCTACAATAAAAAACGAAAATCTATATATATATATATATATATATATATATATATATATATATATATATATAAAAGGAGAGCCAAAAACATATAATTAAGACAAATGGTATAATAAAAAAAAGTCAAGTGGCATTGTTAAGAAAAAAAAAATTTAACTAAAAAACTTTTAAAAATTTTGAATTAATTAGTTACTCTTTTTGAATTAATAAATATAAATATATTATAATTTGCTATATTAAAAAACGAAAAAAAAACTACCCATTCAAATTATGGAGTAGTTTATAGTTGGTGTTTTAATAAATATAAGTATAAATATCTATATCTATATATTGCTAAAAGGAGAGGAAAAACCCCCTTTCTAAGCTAAGTGGCAGCCTTGGAAAAAGCCACATAACATAATCAGTTAATAATTAAGTTATTGATTATTCTTTTTTAATTTAAATATATATAAAAAATAAAAATAATAAAAACATATAAAAGGAGAGGCAAAAGCATATTATTAAGACAAGTGGCATAATCACAAAAAGTCAAGTGGCATTGTTAAGACAAAAAAACTACCTTTTAACTAAAAAACTTTTTAAAATTTTGAATTAATTAGTTACTCCTTTTGAATTAATAAACATAAATATATTATACTTAGCTATATTAAAAAATAGAAAAAAATAATTCCCATTCAAATTAAGGAGTAATTTATAGTTGGTTTTTTAAAGTTATTTAAAATAACAAAACAAAGAAAATTAAATTAGCTACAATAAAAAATGAAAATCCATATCTATATATCTATATAAAAGGAGAATCAAAAGTATATTATTAAGACAAGTGGCATAATCACAAAAAGCGAAGTGGCATTATTAAGACAAAAAATTACCTTTTAACTAAAAAATTTATTTAAATTTTGAATTAATTAGTTACTCTTTTTGAATTAATAAACATAAATATATTCTTATTAACTATATTTAAAAACAAAAATATGAAAAAAAAATTACTACCCATTCAAATTAAGGAGTAATTTATAGTTGGTGTTTTAAAGCTATTTTAAAATAACACAACCAAAAAAATTAAATTAGCTCCGGTCCGCGCCCCAAGTCCATATATATATATATATATATATATATATATATATATATATATGAGGCATATGTCCCTAAAGTTTCTAAACTCAAGACTTGTGTTCAAGTGGCATTCTTAAGAAAAATAAACTTTTAACTAAAAAACTTTTTAAAATTTTGAATTAATTAGGTACTCTTTTTGAATTAATAAATATAAATATATTATAATTTTCTATATTAAAAACGAAAAAATTACCCATTCAAATTGGGGAGTAGTTTATACTTGGTATTTTAATAAATAGAAATTTAAATATCTATATCTATATATTACTAAAAGGAGAGGCAAAAGCCATTTTTCTAAGCCAAGTGGGAGCCTAAGAAAAAGTCACATGACATAATCAGTTAATAAATAAGTTATTGATTATTTTTTTTGAATTTAAATATATATAAAAAATAAAAATAATAAAAACATACAAAACTATTGTATATATATGGTTACTTTATTTGAATTAATAGATATCTTATAATTAACTATATAAATAATGAAAATATAAATATATAAAAATATAACTACTCATTCAAATTGGGTGGGAGGAGTTTAAAGTTGAAGTTTTTAAATTATTTTAAAATATAAAAGCGATTTTTTTTATATTAAAAATGTAAAAGAGAAGAAAAACTACCCATTTAAATCGGGGAGTAGTTCCAAGTTGGAGTTTTAAAATAAAAATAGATATCTTATAATTAACTATAATAAAAAACAAAAATATAAATATTAATAAAAAATAATATCCGTTCAATTTGGGTTGGAGTAGTTTCAAGTTGCACTTTTCAAAATATTTTTAAAATAAAAAGCAAAAAAAAAAAGCTATAAAAACCGAAAGAAAGAGAAGAAAAACTACCCATTCAAATTGAGGAGTAGTTTCAAGTTGGAGTTTTAAAATAAAAATAGATATCTTATAATTAACTATAATTAAAAAAAATAACTACCCATTTAAATTGGGTTGAAGTAGTTTCAAGTTGTAGTTTTTAAAATATTAAAAAAAAAAGTAAAAAAAAGCTATAAAAAACAAAAAATAGAAGGAAAACTACCCATTCAAATTGGGAGTAGTTTCAAGTTGGAGTTTTAAAATAATTTTAATATAAAAAACAAAATTAAAAAAATAATAAATTACTAATTCAAATTGGGAGTAGTTTTAAGTTGGAGTTTTAAAATTATTTGAAAATAAAAAAACAAAAATAAAGAATAAAAAAAACATTCAGAGAAAAATATTAACTAACATAATATGCTAATGAAGTTTTCTATTAACAATGTAATAGTATTAAATATTTGAAGATATAATAAAAAAATACATAACAAAAACGTTGTGCTGCCTATATAAGTCACATTAGTGTAACATAGATTTTATTCCCTAAATTTATATAAGAACAACAAAATAAACTTTAAAATAAAAAAATATTTCAATAGTAATAAATTATATATCTTATCATATATTACAAAAAGAAAGCGAATACTAAATATTTTTAATGTAATAAAGAAAAGTAAAACAAAAAAGTTATTCACTGACTATATAAGTACCTTTGATTTAATAGAGATTTCATTATTGGGTATATCGTATTGATAAATAAGATGACAATTAAATTTTGTTAAAGCAATACGATCTAATTGGATCAAACAAGTTTGATCATAATTTAACTTAATTAATATTATTTTAATATTGACCGCGCATCGCGCGGGTACGACTACTAGTATCAAGAATTAGGCAAGCCAGATATAATTATTAAAGCGACCGTGCTAGAACAACAGAACTCGGGAGTGCCTCATACCTTCTCTCGGGTTAACAGAATTCTTTACCTGGTCTTCTGTGCTTCACATACTTAGTCAGAGTCAATTTCCTTGAATTGAGATTTTAAAATAAATGATGACTTGGGACACCAAAACTCAATTCCAAGCGGCGACTCTTTAAGTTAAAATAAATTAATCCATTTTCAAATAATGTCACTTATATTGGAAAAAACTCATTTCTTTCCTTTCCCCGAAAAAAAAAGGAGGTGTGACAAGAGCCATTTTATGGTCATTTAACCTTCCTAGAACGGTAAAGCATAGTCAAGTTGGGCATAAACAATCATCAAACTGCATAAATCTAGCCTATATCAATCAAGAACAAGAAAAGTTGATTTGAGGGACCAAATGTGAGAGGGGAGTAGAAAAGTTGAACAATGGAGACAACTTTAACGTTGCTCTAAGCCAATACTTCGATAAAAGAAATCATCACCAAAGTGTTTAGAGAATTTCAGCCGGAAGCTTTTGTAATTACACCTTTCAAGAACAACAATGAATCAACTACACCTTAATTCCAAATAGTTACGAATCAGTTATACGAATCTTTCACGAGCAACTTTGAGAAGAAAATATCATATTTTAAAAGAAATAAGCCACAATTTCTTAGTGCTTCACAAGTAATTAAACAGGAACAGATTGTTATTAGACAAATGACAAGTTAAGATCATATAATAAATTGGTTTAGTAGCATTAGTTTATAAGATAAATGCCAACGATAGATTTTTCTGTGATAAGGAAAAATACAGCATATTACTGATGAAATTCTAACATTAGAGTTGGATCAAGCAATAGTAAGAGTATACAGTAGTAGAACTTTATGTAAAAGATGTCAGAGATTAATAAATTCAATTTACCTTTCATCAAATTCTCGAAATTAAGGTATTAAGATACACCTTATTATTCTATTTGGATTTAGTTCTCTCGAACTTTGCTTTAAAATTTATGGTCTGCTTGTACGTGGAATTATATTTTTCTCGAGTAAGAGAAAAATTCTCACGTCGAAAAAGAAAAGGATATGATTAAAGAGAAAAGGTATATAATAGAGCTTGATAATCATTTTTGTAAACATTTCAATTGCATTTTATTGTAGCACTTTCTACACATGAAATATATCCAAATGTTCAACAAATATTATCAACAGATTTGGCTTTGATTATTCTTCGTAATTAACTAAACAAGTCTCCATCTCCCACATCGTTTTCCTATTTCGACTCATTAGTGTTTATATTTGGAAATGAGAACATACTCCATAGCCGAGCCTTGTAACGTGGGCTTGTCACCCAAGTGGGGGCAATAATGTGGTGGAATGTTGGGTTGATCCTGATGGCTGGGCTTTGGGTGGCTAATGTCTGGCCTGCCCTATCCAAGCATGGAGTTGAGTTATGTGGCCCAAACGTAAGTATGGGCTGCTTGGCTCCTAGAGTGGGGCGGACTGCGTGAGGCTGGTTTCACAGAGCAACGAGCAGCCCCCGCTCTATGCAGTGGAAGGATAACGGGCCAGTGTTATCCAAGTCCAATAAAAACCTAATGGGCATCTCCAATCAGACCACCACTTTTTTTGGCCCCGTAAGCTCCAGTTTTCTTCTTTGTTTTCATTTCTTGAGAGCATTACTTCAGTACCTAATTCTCTTTTTATTTCACATTTGGTATTTGATACAAATAATTTTATTTCTTTCTTTCTTCTTTTCATAACAACTTGTCTAATTACTTTTGTCTCTTGTTCATCATGTTTGTTTCTGGTGAAGGGATTGTTTCAATAAATTATGCAATTGATGAAACTTGAAATTTTATTTTATTTTATTTTTAATATCTACAAGTCAAATTATAAAGTTATAAAGTTGCATGGGATATGAATAGTACCTTGCATTTTGTAAAGGCACATAACGAAAAATATCATATAAATGTAAGCTTACATTGAATGGAGCTACTACTTCCACAAGGAGAAGCTAATCGAAAGGGAATTGACAAGGGATTCTTTTATCACATATAGGTGATAGGTTTTCTCGTTTCTCACCTGATATTTTGATATTTGTATTGGGGCTCCAATTAATTTTGATTTTTATTGAATAAGGTTCATTAACGGAAAAAAAGTGCTTCTTATAAGAATTCTTTTTTTTATTAATTAAAAGGGAAAGGATCTATCTAATCACTGTTGGTTCCTTGGTTATTATCCTATATTTTTTAAATAACAATTCTGGACAATAAAAAATGTCAGCGCATAAAACGTAAATATAAATAAAGCAATAATTAATCCGAGCCCACTAAATTCACAGTGTTTCCTTATAGAATTTAATCCCCTCCTAGTACCCAAGGTTATGGATTATTTCCTCCCAGGATAGAACGAATTACACACTGGTATAGCGGTACTTCAAACCCCGGTATTTCAGCGAACACAAAGTTCGGCAGCAAATCACACTTACGGATGCTTTGTTTGTGTTTAAAACAATGCAGAATAAAGAAGGACAACTCAGAAGTCGAATGGAAATTCTGAGAGGAAGGAATGCAATGTATAGCCAATGTTGAAAGATATTGCAATTCGTTTTTCAGTGTATACAGTGTATATATCGAGTGTATACAGTGTATATATCGAGTGTATACAGAGTGTATATCGAGTGTATACAGAGAGTATCTCAAGTGTTTTTTCCGATATATCTCGTTCTCTCCAACTTCTGCTCTATTTATAGCAGTTGTTTGAGATAAATCCGCCCCTTCCATGATGTAACAAGCACTAGGCTATCATGGAGGAGGCACTTACATGGTGGAATGTACACTTACTTGGTGGGAGAGGCACTTGTTACTTATTGGTGCAATACACTCCCATTTCCCATTCACATGGTGCAATACACTCTCATTTCTCATTCAGTCTTAAAATAAAACTCAACAATCACAACTTTTGGTAGTGGTTGCCAATAGTTCTTGCGTGAATTTATGTGCTTCATTGACTTCCTGGTGATAGATAAGTACTTATAGCTTTCATTTAACTACTACAAATTTTAATCCACTTATCAATTATCATTGTTCTTCCTATGATGCAAGCTTTAGTAAATTGACCACATACATTGAATTGTAGATTCTCTTGTAATTTTTTCAATTCCAAAATGGCGAGAAGGATATATAATAATTATTAAATTTTAGAATTTTTGTTTATGTATACTTAACGGACCTAAATTATTTTCAATTTATAAAATGGAGTAAAAAGTCTAGTTGGTGGATATGACTTGAAAGTTTTAGAAAATTACAAGAACATCCTTACTTATGCGAAAAGAATAATTATAGAAATGCTTGCCGTCGACAAATATCAAAATCTATTTGGCTAGTAAAAGAACAACGCAAAGGAAGAGAATTTTAGTTCGGTCCAAATAAGAAGCCTAAAAAGTTTCAACCATTATAATAACAAAAGGTCGTTAAAAGTATCTGACAAATAATTAAAATAGAGCATGATTTGATATTCCCAATCAGTACATGCCATGCAGCCTAATAAATGGAATTTAATTGAGGAGTATCCACCCGTGAATTTAAAAATATAACCTGATTATATGTTATTACTACTACTATAATTTATTCAAATGTATTACTATAAAGAAAGGAACGTGGAGGATCATTGCTTAGGTGACCAGAGGCGGATGCGATGTATTGGCACCGTGCTCAATTAAACTCAGTATTTTTAAATTCATAATTTTGAAAATACAATTAATTTAATATTAAAAATCTTAAAAATTTAAATCCATAAAAATTAAATCATATATCCGCCTTTGGTGACTTGGCAAGTGGTGGTAAAGGTACCAATAAATACAAAATAAATAAACAAATTACTCTCTCCGGTCCAAAATAAGTGATTTTTTGGTTTTTTTCTTGTGATCCAAAATAAGTGATTTTTTCGGATTTTAAAAATGAATTTATTTATTTTTTCCTATATTGACCTTGGAGTAATTAATGTAGGAGTATGTGTTAGGAGTGTTTATGTGAAGACATAATAACTGTTAATATGATCAATTTTATTGCTAGTTAATGTTAAACAGTGATTTTCTTAATATATATATGAAAACAACCAAAAATTCAATTACTTTGGACCATAGAGAGTAATGAATAGCCACGACAAAGAATCTTATTCAATCATTTGTGAAAGAAAAAAAAAAACGTTTTCTTTTTTTTAAAGTTTTCTTTGTCAAGGGCTCTCATGGAAGTCGTGACTTATTCACCCCCCCCACACCCCACCCCTTCGGAAACCCCTAGAAATAATACCATCTACGTCAATATTATTTGTATTTAAAAGTTTTTGCTTACTTGTTAAATAAGTTTATTAATTTAATTGTAAGAGTTATCTAGGGGAATATATATTTATATTAAATGATCGCATAAGGAAGTAACATGTGTAGTCGAAGACAGAAGATAGTTAAAACCAGAGACAACAATCTCATCTGTTACCGAAGAGAACAATATTCATAAAGATGACGTAAATGCCTGCCACCAAGTAGCATTTAACGAGGAATATTCTATAGATTTAAGTACACTGCTCGTACCAAGAAATATGACATTTACTGTCTGTCGTTACACATTCTTTAATGGCCTCAAATTGACATTAAAGAGGGGCTTGATCCTAGCACCTTGTTCCTTATGTGGAGCTATAAATAATAAACTTTATTATCATTGTAAAGGACAAAAATTTTCTGAAAAATATATACTATACTCTATTCAAAGCTCAATATAATTTAACTTCTTGTTTACTAATATCGTTGATGTTATGCCCAGAAGCCTTGCTCCTAAATTGTTATTTCTGCTATTCTATCGTTATATTAAGGCTAAGTATTATATTTTCATCTAATTCATCTGTTATTTCAGGATCAAATTAATACACTTGTCTATAAACCACATATAAATTTAATTGTACCGTTTTATGGGTAAACAATTCGGTGCCTACTGTGGGACTTAAACAATTGTGTTTAAGTTGGTCCTTGCCTCTTTTACTTACGTGTTTTGATTATTTGTTCTTAGCAAAAAATCATAAAAATCACAGATAGTGGTGTGAAAAAACACACACAACCTTGAGGCCAAGTAAATCAGCATCAATACGAGGATTCAATCAGTGATACCCGTAGCGAGGGGAATGAGGCTACACTGGTCCACGACAGGCGTTACCCGCGACATGTTCGGGAGGCGACTCTTGATGATGCTGAAGATGAGTACGTCATCGAAGCGATAAGGGTCCTGCATGAGCAACAAAAGGCCATTAGGGGCTATCTCACACGACAAGATAAGGCTACGACAGAACCAAAATGGGCATTATCGGGTGCTTCCAATAACGCGAATAGACGAGGTTCAATTCCTACGGTGCTCCCGCAAATCAAACAACACAGAGGGTAGACAACAACACCCCGAGGGGAAAGGTAGGCTACGACTGGGACGGAGGGAGCAGATCCTATCACAACAACGACAGTGATCCCTTCAGAAATGAACTCATACGATTTATGAGCGAAGTAACTGCTCTCGTGGACTAAATCCTGATTGCGCCACCGGTGCTGAAAGGGCCAAACTCAAAGAAGTCCACTCAATTTCCATACAAACCAAATGTGGCACCGGAATTTATCCCGAAGTAGTTTAAAGTGCCAGAAGTGCCAAAATACGATGGGACTTCAGATTCTCCGGAACATATCACCACCTAAGAGTAGAAGACGGGGATCCGGTCGGATATGGTTCGAGTCAAAATTGGATAATAAAAAAATAAATAAAATATCCGGCCCAATCCATATTTAATACGAATAAAAAATAGGTTAACTAACGAATAATATGAGTAATTATATTATCCATAATATCTTGAATATGACTGTGTTGTACAAAGTCTCTCCTAAATCACCTTCACTTATCTAAAGCCTCTTGAACCAGATCTGTCCCCAATAGCCTAGCCTCACCGGGCCCAAACCAACCAACTGGAGATCTACATTATCTCCCCGTACACGGCCTCATATGGAGCCGTTTGAATACTCGACTGGTAGCAGTTGTTGTTGGCAAACTCTGCAAGTGGTAGAAACAAATCCCATGACCCTCTGAAATAAATAACACAGGCACGTAGCATATCCTTCAATATCTAAATGGTGTGCTCGGACTGCACGTCCGTCTGAGGGTGAAAGGCTATGCTCAACTATACCTGAGTACCCAACTCTCGCTGAACAAACTGCCAAAACTGGAAAGTAAACTAAGTGCCTCGATCTAATATGATGGAAACTGGGACACCATGCAGCCGAACAATCTCCCGAATATATATCTCTTCCAGCCGCTCTGAAGAATAAGTAGTACAAATAAGAATGAAGTGCGCGGACTTGGTCAGCCTATCCATAATCACCCAAATAGCATCGAACTTCTTCAAAGTCCGTGGGAGTCCAGTAACAAAATCCATAGTGATCCTCTCCCACTTCCACTCAGGAATAACCATCGGCTGATGCAAGCCACCCAATCTCTGATGCTCATATTTCATATGAAATGATCTGAAATTTTGCACACAAATCTCAAATGACATAACGAAGCTACAAAAACTCTCGAAGTTCCATTCCATCCCTCGGATCAAAATCTCACTTATCAACCGGAATTCGCCAAAATACTAACTTCGCCAATTCAAGTCTATTCTACACCGGACCTCCAAAACCAATTTCTATCACACTCCTAAGTCATAAATCACAAAGCTAAACGAATCATCGAAACCCACATCCGAGCCCTATAACTCATAAGTCAATATCCGGTTGACTTTTCCAACTTAAACCTTCTTAAAAGAGACTAAGTGTCTCATTTCTTACCAAATCCAATCCGAACGCAAACCAAACAACTTGATCACATAAAACACGGATAACAAAGCATAAAAAAATAGAAATTCAGGAAAAGGAGCGGTAACTCATGAGACGACTGGCTGGGTCATCACATATTACTTATTCCCAAAATTGATTACATAGTTGTTAAATGGCATAAACCTCATGAATATTGGCTTAAGATTAATACCAATGGAAGCAAAGACGCGGAAGAAAATTCAGGTATTGGTGGCATATGCAGAGATCATAAGGGTAAGCTAACTATGGTGTTTGCTTCTTCAATTGGCAGAACAAGAAGCAACATGGCTGAAGCTAGTGCAGTCTTAGTAGGGTGGAATGGTGTAGTCGCAATGATTACAACAAATTTATACTTGGGCATGTCATACACTTAGTCTAGATATATATCTAATCCAATATAAGCTCTCTGTGGAATCGACCCCCACTTATGTTGGATAATTATAATTGCATCAACCGCTTCACAATCCCAATTAGTGGTGTGAATTTGGGCGCATCAGCGGGCCTAAAAGGCTGACATATTCAGGATTGCACAAGTGAGAGTACGCGTTGCTGCGGGAATTTGTAACCCGGTTCCAGAAGGAAAGGATATTGCTTCCAGCCGTTCCGGATGAATGGGCGGCTGAAGCATTCACCAAGGGTTTGAATTCGAAAAGTTTTGATGCGTCCTGGAAGTTGAAAGAAAGCTTTCTCGAGTTCCAAGCGACAAGTTGGGTGGATGTTCACAACCGGTATGAGTCAAAGATAAGGATTGAGGATGATCAACTCGATTTTTTGGTATCGGTTAAAGGCCGGGAGAAGAATAAAGAGAAATAAAAAGATGATTTCGACATGGATAGACGGTCTTTGAAGAGCCGAGTTTTGCCCAATGAACGGCCCAAAGGACACAACAGGGGTTTCTGGTTGGCAGATAGGTTTGTTACCGATAGAAAAACTTATCCTGGATGGAGAAACAAGTCATTACAGGATAAGGACATCAGGTTCTCGAGATGCTTCCTACCCCAGGCTTTTAGAATACAATTTTAACGTAAGTGTAGTTGAGTCCATATTGGCTATGAGGAACATTAAATAAGCATGGTTCCCGAAGTCGATGAGGTCCCCTCCAGAAGGATCCTAATTTATGGTGTGAATACCACAGGATGAACGGTCACCGGACTGGGGACTGTCGGCATCTGTGAGATGTGGTGGCGATACTGGTGAACAATTACCATCTCAGGAAATTCTTAAGTGACCAGGCTAAAAATAATTACGGTTGCAATCTTGACAATACGTAGCCCTCAAATCTTCATGGGGGGGGGGGGGACAAGATTAACGGAGTAACTTTCTCAGCGGCAAAAAAGACAAAAGTGTCAATAACCCACATCAAGAGACTCCGGGAAGTCGTTGAAGACAACATCACCTTTACGGAGGAAGACGCAGATGGATTTTTGTTGCCGCACAATGACTCATTGGTAATTTCTTTAAATATATCAGATTTTTAAAATCAAATGTGTTATGGTGGATCTAGGGTGTTTGACTAATATTATACAATGGAAGGTATTGAAGCAAGACAAACTTACTGGAAGCATCATTCCAACCACAAAATTCCTCGCCGAGTTCAACCTAGCAAGCGTGACAAAACGAGGAGAGATCTTGCCGCCCACGAATGCCGAAGGGGCGATGAAGACGACCCTTTTCGAGGTAGAGGATGGTGATATGGGCTACAATAGTATCCTGGAAAGACCATGGTTGCACGAGATAAAAGTTGTGCCATCGACATATCACCAGTTGCTGAAATTTCCAACTCCCGAGAGAATAAAACAAATAATAGGTGACCAACTGGCGACAAGGGTGATGAATGCAATTTCGTTCTCAGTAGCAAAGGCAAGAAGCATGTAGCATAGCAATTATAGGAACCAGTGCCTACTCCCGAGTCAAGCAAAATCGACCAGGGGGGAGAAGTATCGAAATTTTATCAGGTGCCAAGAAATTTCTAGGTATCCCATTGGAAGGGGCCCTACATAAGCTAAACCTGGATCCCAACGTTCCTCTGGTAATGCGAAAAAAATGTCCTATTGCCGAGGCCAAAAATAAATTCATCAAAGAAGAGGTAACCTGCCTACTTTGATATTGGTTCAATTCCCATCGGGTCTTTTAAGTGTCTATAAATAAGTATAATATCCTAATCCTTGCGGAGTTGAGTTCATCAGTTCAAACTGTGGGTAAAATGAGCTATGTTAGAATATTCAAGATAAAATAGATGGTTATACATTGGCACTACATGAACTTTTACTACTAAATTCTAATGTCCAAAAAATAAAAGAAGTCATCAGCAAAGTGTTCAGAGAATTTCAGCTGGAAGCTTCTGTAAGTACCTTTCAAGAACAACAATGAATCAACTACACCTTAATTCCAAATAACTCGGAATCACGAGTCTTTCACGAGCAAGTTTGAGAAAAAAATTTATCACTGAAAACAAATAAGCCAACATTTGTTAGTGCTTCATAAGTAATTAAGCAGGAACAGATGGTTAAAAAAACAAATGACAATCCAAGATTATATAATAAATTGGTTAGTAGGATTAGTTTATAAGACAAATGCCAATACTTTTTTTAACAGTTTTTTTTATTTTTATCATGAACGAAATAGGGAAAGAAACTGATGCTCAAGTTATGTACAGAAGTTTTAAAAGAAAGTTTTACCTCATACTACCTTTTTGGTTTAGCCAATATTGGGTTTAAGCAACATGCCCAAAAGATGTATTTATTGAAGTATAAATATAAGAATAAATATAATATTAAATGAGAAAACAGGTAAAGCAAAGAAGATAGATAACATATTTCCTAATGGAAATTGAATGGAGATTAAGCTGCAATTGATTTTCAAATATTGGCTCACAGTATGTTCAGAATTAATTTCCTGGCTATTTACACCTGAAAGGGACACTTCCTATTTTCTATGATAAAGAAACTGTTTGTAATGACATAAAAATACAACATACTGCAGACGAAATTCTAATATTACACTTAGATAAGCAATAGTAAGAGTATATAGTAGTAGAACTTTTTAAACCTTATGTAAAAGATTATAGAGATTAATAAATTCATTTCACATTTCATCAAGTTCTCGAAATTAAGGTATTAAGATGCATGAATTGCTCCTTTTTTCAATTTCGATTTACTTCTCTTGATTTTTGCTTTAAAATGCATGGTGTGCTTGTATTTTAATATCACTTTTAGCTACACAATCACCTCCACATCGTTTTCCTACAGTGACTTATTGGCGTTTATATTTGGAAATAAGAACATACTCTATCGCCGAGCCTTGTAACGTGGGCTTGTGACCCAAGTGGGGGCAATAATGTGGTGGAATGTTGGGATGTTTCTGTAGGCTGGGCTTTGGGTGGCTAATGTCTGGCCTGCCCTATCCAAGCGTGGAGTTGAGTCATGTGGCCCAAACGTAAGTATGGGCTGCTTGGTTTCTAGAGGGGGGCGGATTGCGTGAGGCTGGTTTCACAGAGCAACGAGCAGCTCCCGCTCTATGCAGTGGAAGGATAACGGGCCGGTGCTTTCCAAGTCCAATAAAAACCTAATGGGCTTCTCCAATCAAACCACCACTTTTTTTGGGCTTAAATAGAGCTCCAGTTTTCTGCTTTGTTCTCATTTCTTGAGAGCATTACTTCAATACCGAATTCTCTTTTTATTTCACATTTTGTATTTGATGCAAATAATTTTATATCTTTCTTTCTTCTTTATTTCGCAACAACTTCTCTAATTATTTTTGTCTCTTACTCATCATGTTTGCTCCTGGTGAAGGGATTGTTCCGATTAAATTATGCATTTGATGAAATTTGAATCACGTCGGGATACCCTCTTTCTCTTTTTGTAAAGTTGCATGGGAAATGAATGATACCTAACATTTTGTAAAGTCATAGAATGAAAAACATATAATGTAAATGTAGCTTAGATTGAATGGAGCTACTATTTCCACGAGGAGCAGCTAAGCAAAAGGGAATAAACAAGGGATTATTTAATCATATATGGGTGATAGGAGGTTTTTTAATTTATTTTTCACCTGATGTTCGATATTTATATTCGGGGTCCAAATAACTTCGATTTTTACGGAATAAGACTCATTAACAAAGAAAAGTGCTTCTTATAAATTTTTTTTGCCATATTCAAGCTCGAAATTGAGACTTTTAATCAAGGATGGAAGGATCTTATCCATCTCGTCGCAACTCTCGGCCGTGGTTGATATTAGATATGCCTCTGTCTATGTGCTTCATGGACTATTCCTGGTGATAGATAGGTAGTTAGAGTTTTTGTACAGATCTTTTATTTAACTACATATTTCAATCCACTTAATTGTTTTTTCTATCATGCAAATGGAATAATGGAATATATCAGCTTTAGTTAATTGGCCGCATACGTTGAACTATAGATTCCCTTGTAATTTTTCCAATTTCAAAATGGCGAGCAGAACATGAAATAATCATTAAATTTTAGTTTTATTTGTTGGAAAATAATTTACTAACTTTAAAAGAAATATTCAAATTAATGTCTTGGTTCATTCTCTTAATATAATATGTTAATGAGCCTTTATTATAATAATATTTTAAATATATTTGTAACTGAAAATTAGTTTAATTTTGACTACCTTAAATGGTCATTATGGCTTTAAAAAAAATTGATGTTATAACATTTTGCCTTAAATGTTAGTAACGATTTTTACTGGGAAGATTCTTCAATTTTGTAACGTTTTTCAGCAACAATCAAATGCCCATATTATGAATTATATATAAATATATGTTTGTGTTCATGTGAAAAAGATGAAAAACTTCTCTTCTTCTTCCTTTTGTGCTGGGTTTTCTTCTTGTTAAACTTTGTTGTTTCTGCTCCTAGTTATACTAGAAGAGCTTGTTGAATCTGGGGGATACGCCTAATATTCTCCATAATCATCCATATATTTCCAACAATCTTAAGGATATTTCTACTTTGTTCTTATGGAGAATGCTACTTATAGAATTCTAATTCGAAGACATACGGTAATGTCTTTTGCTTGATATTACGTAATATTATATCTAAGTGACAGGTATACATAATTGAATTAATACCTCCTCAACATTTATTCTTTCATGCTTATTTTCGTGAGAATATAATTGGCATATATCTTTGTCCTCAAGATGATACATATAATATTTAAATATTCTCTTTTAACATATTTAAGAGGCAATATGATATTTTGGTAATTGTAGAATTTTCTAACATGTCAAGAGGACAATTTGTTATGTTGCTTGAGATCATGAGAATAAATGGTATTTATATTTATATACTGTTTAAAGGTTAGTGACCTCTTGCCATGAAGTGAATAGTTATGGTCATGCATAGTTTTTAATTTGGAGATAAAATATTTTGGGTGAAGCTATATTATTAGCATGTTATTTTTTAAAGCAGAACTCTTTAAGAGTGATGAAAATGTTATCTCCTTAACCTGAAATATTTGAAAATGTGGGGGACCGTGATATCCAGAGTTATATAGCATGATCCTAAGAAAGGAAAAGAAGATAAAAATTATTTATTAATGTTATAATAAAGCCTTACAAAAATGAATTTTTTTTGTGGAAAAAATTATATTGGAAGATCAAAAGTATGGTGTAAATTTGGCTCCGAAAAGTTATTTTATTACGGATCCCTGGGTGATGAAGAAATAATTGAATTATGATCTGGTTCCTATTGATATGAGATATTTTTGTAGAAGTTAAAGTTGCTTCTATATTGTTGAAAATTTTATTTTGGTGCTTGACTATGAAAGATACATAAAGAAAATAAATTTTCATGTGTTGAAAGATGTTTCAAAAGGCACGAGTATAGAAGTCAAGTTTTATTTCATTTGAGATGATTTTATCTTTATTTGAGAAATACTACAGTTAGTATTTTGTATGCGAATTTTTCACTGTATTAGAAAGATACAGTGATGATATTGAATCTCTGATTCATATGAGAAAAAACTAGCTAGCTATTGTGTGATCATCTTTTGATTGGTGTTGTGGTATTAAAATTGCTTGGAAGTGAGGTTGATTAAGCAACCTCTTGTTGAGTTAAACCGACAATAATTATGTCGATGAATTGTGATTGCCAAGGCGCAATATTCCACCAAGAGTTAAACCGACAATAATTTGTCGATGAATTGTGATTGCCAAGGCGCAATAACCATTGTAAGAAAATAAATCTCTCAATGGGAAGTGTATATATCTCGAGATGTTATGTGATAAAGCAATTGCTTAGATATGAGAATTTTTATATATATTATGTGTAGTCAAAAGAGAATTTGGCCGATTTTTTGACTTATAAGTGAAACATTGAGGGGTTGAGACTTTTGCCAATTTGAGATATATTAACAATGATGGTAACCCAACCTATGTGATTGGAGATCCCATGAAGTAGGTTCATATGGGTAATAACAAGTCATTAGTTGATTAAATGTGCACTATTATAGTATGTCTCTTCCTATGGTGTATGTGTACATAGTGCAAGATTGCAAGAAATGTGAGGTTGAGTTATTAAACTCTTAATCCAATAATCCATAGCCTTTTGTGGGTGGTGTATTGCACTGCAGAATACACTTGATGGATGGACCTATATGAGTGTGGAGTGGGGCCGCTCCTATGAAATTTTTGGCAAAATTTCTAGAGCACTCATGAAAACCAGGCGCGCGCATGGCCTATTAGCGCAAAATCGCGACAAATAACAAAGTGTGTGCGGGTATAATGTGATAGATAAGACACTAAACTTACAAAAGAATTTTTGGTTCATAGAAATTTTAAACTTCACCATTTGTTCTGTAAGTTTAATCTTATTTTATCTAGGTCTGGTTCATAGTCCAAGAGACACCAGATTCGACGCATTATGCTCATTTGTGAAAACCCAACAAAACTTTTTATTTCACTTTATTACTTATTATTCTTTTTGAGTTATGTGGGGGATTGTTGGAAAATAATTTTACTAACTCAAAAAGAAATATTCAAATTAATGTGTTGGTTCATTCTCTTAATATAATATGTTAATGAGCCTTTATTATAATAATATTTTAAATATATATTTGTAACTGAAAATTAGTTTAATTTTGACTATCTTAAATGGTCATTATGGCTTTAAGAAAATTGATGTTATAACATTTTGCCTTAAATGTTAGTAACGATTTTTACTGGGAAGATTCTTCAATTTTGTAACGTTTTTCAGCAACAATCAAATGCTCATATTATGAATTATATATAAATATATGTTTGTGGTCATGTGAAAAAGATGAAAAACTTCTCTTCTTCTTCCTTTTGTGCTAGGTTTTCTTCTTGTTAAACTTTGTTGTTTCTGTTCCTAGTTATACTAGAAAAGCTTGTTGAATCGTGGGGGATACGCCTAATATTATTCATCTCGGTGTGAGTGAAATATCCTTAAAGACAGTGTCCTTGACACGCCTCAAGCTAAATTTTTATTTCTCCATAATCATCCATATATTTCCAACATTATTTTTATGTAGACTTAATGGAATTCGATTATTTTCAATTTATAAAATGGACTAACAAACTAGTTGGTGGGTATGACTTGACAGTTTTAGAAAATTGCAAGAACACCCTGCCCTTACTTATACGAAAAGAAAATTATAGAAATGTTTATATTCCCTATTCAATTTTGGTTTAGTACCCTCGAATTTTGTTTAAAAATGTGTTTGCTTGTATTTGGAATTATATTATCTCCGAGTAAGAAAAATTCTCATGCCGAAAAAGAAAAAAAGACAGGATTAAAGAGAAAAGGTATAAAATAGAGTTTGATAACCAATACTCGTGTCACCAAACAGGTCTTCATTTCGCACTTAGTTTTCACACAGTAACTCCTTATTGAGATTTACGTTTATATCTGGACATGAGAGAACAAGCTGGGCTTTGGGTAGCTGATGTCACGTTGGCCAAACTTAAATTATGAGCTCCTAGAGTGGAGTGGATTGGGTGAGGGCTGATTTCACAACAGATTTTTATCTACCTATATCATATACATAAAATTTTATTACCCTTAATATTTAAGGTTTGTGTTATTATATTTAAGCATACCAAATTATCATTTATATACTATAATTTAAATTAGAAATATAATTAAGGGTTCATTTATATTAGGCATAATTATAGGACTGTATCTTCCCACTTTCTCTTTCCTTTCATCTCAATTGTTCACAACACACACAAAACTCACGATGCTCCTATGCTTCCTCTCGTTGATCATCCCCAACTGCCCAATACCGTCGAAGAATATCATATTTTCAGATTCACAAGAAAATATTAAATTTTTTAATCGAACTGCTTGAATTCCCACTGAAAATAATAATGGCAGAGAGTTCGAATTTTTTTAACCTTTTCTTTTGGCAGTGGTTGAAGGTTACTGGTTAACACGGTCGATTGAAACTCGAAGAAGAAGAAGAAGACATATTTCCAGAATTTGTAGTGTGACGACCCGGCCCGTCGTCATGAAAGTTACCACCTCGTTACCTTGCATTTATATGTTTTATGCTTTTATATCAGTGTTAGAGTCTATCGGGTGAGTTAGGAGTGATTCGGGTTGAAAAATGAGGCAAATAGCCTTTTTGAAGGAAGCTTGAATATGGAAAGTCAACCCGGAGTTGACTATTTAGTTAGAGTGCTCGGAATCGGATTCTGATGATTTGGTTAGTGCTGTGAGGTGATTTGTGACTTAGGGGAGCGATCAGAATCGAATTTGGAGGTCCGGTGTAGAAATAGGCTTGAATTGGCTAAGGTTGAATTTTGGCGAAATCCGAACGGTAGGTGAGATTTTGATCCGGGGGTCGAATGGAATTCCGACAGTTGTAGTAGCTTCGTTATGTGATTTTGGATATGTCCGCAAATTTTCAGGTCATTCGGACGTCGTTTGGTCGGGTTTTTGATTGAATGTTAGTTTCGGAAGTTTGAGTTGAATCCTAGGCTTGAATCCGCTACAATTCGATGATTTTTGTGTTTAAGGGCGTGTTTTTATGATTGGAACAAGTTCGTATCGTGTTTTGGAGTATGTTGGTGGTTTTCGTTGGGGTCCCGGGGGCCTCGGGGTGAATTCGGACCTTCATTCGGGCATTTGGAACTTAGGAGAATCTGCAGAAAATTGCAGATTTGTGCAGCAGGCATTAAGCCTTCACGTTCGCGTGGCATTGGCCGCGTTCGCGTTCGCGTTCGCGTAGGAAAGGTAAGAATGAGCATCGCGTTCGCGATGTTGGGCGTCGCGTTCGCGTAGGAGGGTCAACGGAAGCATCGCGTTCGCGTCCCAGATGTCGCGTTCGTGTAGAAGAAATCTGGGCGGTTGAAGAGTTGTTCATCGCGAACGCGTGGGGAGGTGTCGCGTTCGCGAAGAGGAAGGAAAGCTGTGCATCGTGGACGCGTGAGCTGTAATGCGAACGCGTAGAGTAAATTCGTCTGGTAGTGAATTAAATTCCAGAAGCAGTGCAGTCGCGATTTTCAGTCATAAAACACCATTTTTGAGTCTTAGAGAGAGAAACTCATGGGAAATTGCTGGGAATTCATTGGGTATTCGTCGGAGGTAAGTTATATGGCCTAATTACGTTATTTTATCATGGAATCTTTGAGTATTTCACTGTTAATGGAAGATTAAAGAGGAATTTTAGCCCTAGGCCTAAATTATGGAAAATCATTAATTTGAATGGGCAAATGGGGTCCGATTTTAGTAAATTTTATATGCTTAGACTCGTGTTGAGATGAGGATTCCGAATATGTGACTTTCGTAATTTTTTGAGAAGTGTACCGAAAGTCGGGTTTTGGCAACTTTGTAGTTTTTGGTGTAAATGAATTGTTTTGACTGGGTATCATCCCATTGGCCTATTTTGATGTATTTCCACTATATTTGATCAGATTCTACGCCTGCGGAGGTTGATTCTCGTGGCAAGGGCATCACGGATTAGTCGTCGAGCCGAGTTGAGGTGAGTAATGGATGTGGGTGACAACCAGCGGGTTCGAAACCCCGGTATACCATTTTGTGACGATGTATAGTGGCGAGACACGTACTCTCCTATAAGTGAGGGGTCGATTGTGATTGGGGACTATGGCTTAGTCCGACCTATTGATAATTATACTGTGATATTGGCTATTCTTGAGCCGGTGAACCTCCTTCTTGGATGGTTATACTTATGGGCTGTGAGCCAGTTATTGGGATCATGCGAGGATCGTTAGCATTGTGCTGTGATATTGACATGCTAGTTTTACTACCAATCCGAAGCTATTACTGTTATTATGATTTTCCAATCTCTGGAACTCTGACATACTGTTTTCAAATAAAAATGATAAAGAGTTTTCAAAACTACTTTTGAGCCCGCGAGGCTGTATTTGCATATTAGCTGACTGGAATGGATCGGGCTGCGCGCCGCAGCGTATTCATGATATTGTGCTTGGGCTGTAGGAGCCCCTCCGGAGTCTGAACCCCCACAGTGAGCACGGGTACCAAAATTGGATCGGGCTACGGGCCGTAGCAGTCATTTCATGCATTGCATTGCATTTAGCTACATCTGATAGCTGTTATATTGTTTTGCTGGTACTTGCTGGTACAATTACTGTTGATATTGAAACTGTTACATGGTATTTGATTACAGCTTTACATAGTGCTATATTGTGATTTCTTATCTACGCTGTCTTACCCCTGTTCATTACCACTGAGTCTGGAAGTACTCACTTTACTCCCTGCACCTTGTGTGCAGATCTAGGTACCTCTTAGCAGACCTGATCCAGTAGCTGTTCAGAGATACTTTGCGGGATAGTCAAGGTAGTTGCCGCGTCCGCAGGACCCGACTCCCCTTCCAGCTGTCATTTTTTTCGTATTGTTATCCATTTCCGCACTGAGTATTGATGTAGACACTATTGAACTTGTATACTCTTTAGAGGCTCTTGACTCTTGACCCCTCGGTCTTTGGGGAGTTGTTACTGTTTTGGGACTTGATCCCCGTGTTTGGTATTTCTATTACTGTTGAATTGTCTCTGTGTATGCCTAAAATGGTTAAAGTGAGCTCATAGCTCTGTGAGTATTGTTAATTGGTTGGGCTGGCCTAGCAGTGTGCTGGGCGCCATCACGACCGGGTTTGGGGTCGTGACATGTAGATATTTTGTAGTCAAATTAGAAAAATTTTAAACTATTTTTTGCAGAAAATTTTGTAGAAGCTTTAGTCGTTTTGTATTTGTAAAACAGATAATAATGCATCTACAATTAGAATACAAATAATTTATAATTTATCTACAAGATATCTACAAAATAGATACATTGAATTTTAATATCCAAATTCTCATCTCAATTGTAGCATTATTGGCATTTTCGACATAATTGTAGAAGATTTGTAGAAGTTTTAGTCTTCCCAATCTACAATTTATCTACAATATATCTACAATTATAAAATTTAACTATAATTTCTAGAAATATGTCTTCGAGTTTGAATCTAAAATTCAGTCAAAACAAAGTCTAATCTTCACCAAAACCCTTCAAAATTGAGATATCAACTCCTAAACATATTCCGAATGATTTACAACAATAGCCAATCCAAACAAATAATGATTTTTGAAAATTCAAATTTGAATTCAAAGCTTTCAAGCTTTTTAATGGCTATCAATTGTGAAAAATATATGAAAGAACAGATTTTTTCAACTTTGAGTTGTTGAAACTCGAAAATTTAAATTGTTCGCTCTTTTTTTTTTCCCGAGAATTTGAATTGTATTTCTATAGAAAAATACGCAGATAAGAAATCCCCTTTCCCTTTTTTAAAAATTAAATTTAATGTAGAATCAATTAACATCAAGATTCTCTCCTTAATTTTAGCCCGTTTTTAGGGAATATTCTGTCCTTTTAATACCTAATAATCGAATGGTATAAAATTTGTAGGTAAAACATGGACTGGGCGGGTAATTAACAAACTATGTACATTTAGGGTAATAAGGTTTCATATATAGTATATGGAGGTAAAAATATCATTTCACAAAGCAACAAACAGCTCCCGCTTTATGCAGCAGAAGGATAACGAACCGATGCTCTCCAAGTCCAATAAAAACCTAATGAGTTTTTTGGTAAACCACCACTTTTTGGTAAATATTGAACGGGTCGTCTTATTTGGTCGCCTCCATTTAATCTATATCCACTTTTTAAATCCACTTTTTTTGTATTGCATGGATTTTAACTCTTCCTTCATGGCATCAATCCATTTGTCAGACTCATTACTTTCTATGGCTTATGAAAATAAAAATGGATCCTTATTAACATCAATGTCAAAATCTGACTCTTACAAATAAACCACTTAATCATCCGAAATAGCCGATTTTCTAACTCTTTGAGATTTTCTTAATGGTATATTTTGTGGTTCATTTGTGTTAGATATTTGTGAGTTACTTTCTTCATGAAGTGTTTCATCCAAATATTGCTCGGTGTTGTCAAAGTGTTCTTCAACATCTGGATCAACATTTGATATTTGTATGGAAGTAGGCACATACGTGGGTAATAGAATATTGACCTCACCTCTTTTATTTCCACACTTTGCCTTTCAACACTCCCACGAACTTCATCATTTTCAACGAATCTTGCATTATCGGTTTCAACAATCCTCGAACTATGGTTTGGGCAGTAAAACATATACCCTTCAAATTTTTCAAGGTAACTAATAAAGTAACCACTTACTGTTCGAGAATCTAATTTCTTTTCTTGTGGATTATAAACTTTAGCTTCTACTGGGCAACCAAACATGCAGGTGCCCTAAACTGGGTTTCCCTCATGTCCATAGTTCAAAAGGGGTCTTTAGAGCTGCCTTACTAGGAACCCTGTTTAATAATTATACAGCGGATTTAAGAGCATACATCCACAATGATTTTGGTAAAGAGGAATTACTTATCATGCTCCTAACCATATCCATAATTGTTCGATTATGCCTTTCTGCAACACCATTTTATTGAGGTGTTCCTGGCATAATATACTGTGCATATATGCCACGTTTCTCGAGGAACTTTGCAAATAGACTTGGACATTGTCCTATCTCATTATTTTTTTCATAATATTCATCACCTCTAACTGAACTAATAATTTTTACCCTTTTATCTAATTGCCTTTCAACCTCATTGGCAAATACCTTGAGAGTATCTGCTGCTCGAAATTTTTCTTTCAGCAAATAGATGTATCCATAACGTGAAAAATTATTGATAAAAGTGATAAAATATTTCTCTCCACCAAAAGATGGAACATCAAAGGGTCCACAAATATCGGTGTATATAATTTCAAGAAGCTGGGTGCTTCTTGTGGCACCTTTCTTACTATGCTTGGTTTGCTTTCCCTTAATGCAATCCAAACATATAGTAAGATCAGTAAAATTTTGATTCGGAAGAATCTCATTCTTTATTAATCTTTCTAGCCTTTCTTTGGATATATGATCCAAACGTCTATGCCATAAGTAAGTAGAACTTTCATCTAGTGAACTACGTTTAATTCCAACATTGTGTTGAACAGTAAGAAGGGATTCAAAAAAACCAATACCGAGTTTCAATTTATATAAAACATCACCAAGAAAACCAAAACCATAAAAAATAGCATTTTTATGTAAATCGAAACATCCATTTTCAAACTTTTAAATCAAATCCAGAAACATCAAGTCTTGAAAGAGAAATTAAATTTCAAGAAACTGAAGGTACATAAAGAGTATAATATATCAAGGTGACGTCCAGTCTCCATGATCAACCGATAAGTCCCTATGCCTTCAATTGGAGTCTTCATACGATTTTCCATGAACAAGAAATCCTTATTTGGATTTGTAGTTTGGATCGTAAGGAATCTCTGCAACGTAGTAGATATATGAGCGGTTTCACCAGAATCAAGCCACAAGGTGGGGTCTGGGGAGGGTAATATGTAGACAGGCCTTACCTCTACCCGAGAGGGCAGAGAGGCTGTTTCCAATCGACCCTCGGCGCATTGAAAAGAAAGGCAAACTAAACTTTAATTTATACCACGATCTTGAATATGATAATCTTATATATAATCGTCATAAAAATATACTTTAAGCGAAATTCATTGTCGTGAAGCGGAAGCGTTAATTGAAATTGGTTTCTCGCCCTTGCCCTAACTTTAGTTACCGCCGCCTTTAGTAACAGGAGACTGATGAGTATGTTACACACCATATCGGGATTGATGGATAAAGTGGAGGCGCTTATGGTGTCTTGTATGATAAGATTATGTCGCGGAGACTTAACTGCTTTCTTGCTTCAATATATTTATCTTGTTGTTCATTACTTTTGTCATTTGTTCTCCAACTGAGGGCCTATTGGAAATAGTCTCTCTGTCCTTCTGGGGTAGGGGTAAGGCTGCATACATCTCATCCTGCCCGTACCCCACTTGTGAAAAAATACTGGGCTTGTTATTGTTGTTCTTATATCCATTTTCTCACAGTATTAATACATATATTTAGTAAAAAAATTCAACGAAGTGATATCGCATGACACCGTCTCATTAAGCGTGCATCCGCCCTTGGGGTTTAGTAGTTGAAGTGTCGTTGGTGATGTTAGATTACAGGCGCCATGGGGGTTGGCAGTGGGGTGAGAAATAGATTGAAAAATAGTTTTAAAAAATATATTTTTCTCCAGTTGAAAGAAAGTATTTTAAATCAACCAAACATGGAGATTTACTTTTACACATTAGTGATCTTACATATAAGAGATCTAAAAAGGCCATTTTCTAAGTTTTAAAATTATAAAGGAGCATAGTGTACAAATAACACGAAAAATTACCAAACACACACCTAATGTAACAGGTTTTAGAGATTAATAAATTCATTTACCTATCATCAAGTTCTCCAAATTGAGGTATTAAGATGCACGAACTGCTCATTATTCAGTTTGGTTTTAGCGCTCTCTGACTTTTGCTTTAAAATGAGACGGGATAAAGAGAAAAGGTATAAAATAGAGTTTGATAACCATCTTTTAGACATTTCATTTGCAATTTCTCGTAGCACTTCCTACGCATGAAAGATATACAAATGTTCAACAAATAGTATCATAGATCTGATCATCTGACTTGATTCTATGTAATAAACTGATAAAGCTATATCACCAAACAAGTCTTCGTCTCCCACATCGTTTTCCTACAGTGACTTATTGGTGTTTATATTTGGAAATGAGAACATACTCTATCGCCGAGCCTTGTAACGTGGGCTTGTGACCCAAGTGGGGGCAATAATGTGGTGGAATATTGGGTTGATCCTGATGGCTGGGCTTTGGGTGGCTAATGTCTGGCCTGCCCTATCCAAGCATGGAGTTGAGTCATGTGGCCCAAACGTAAGTATGGGCAGCTTGGCTCCTAGAGTGGGGCGGACTGCGTGAGGCTGGTTTCACAGAGCAACGAGCAGCTCCCGCTCTATGCAGTGGAAGGATAATGGGCCGGTGCTATCCAACTCCAATAAAAACCTAATGGGCTTCTCCAATCAGACCACCACTTTTTTGGTCTATAAAATTGGTTTTTTGGCCCAGTTGCACAGTATATTTCACTTGCATAATTCACCTTTTCTTTTCCATTTTGTATTTATGCAAAGGAGTCCCCCCCCTCCCCCCCCCCTCTTTCTTTTTTAAATATTCCTTGTGTAATTATTATCTCTTACTCATGTTGAATATGGCTATAGGAAAATAATACGTTAAAATATAAAAGTTGAGCAGTTAATTGAATTTGAATAATTGAAAATTGTGAATTTGCATAGAATGATATCTTAACATTTTGTCACGTCGCAATTCACAAAATAAAAAGAGTATTTATGTAAATGTAGATTAGAATGAATGGAGCAATTACCTCCACGAGGAGCAGCTTAGCAAAAGGGAATAATAGACTTAATAATAGACTATTCCTGATGATAGATAAGTAGTCGGAGCTTTCATATTGTGACTTACTTTTCAATAAAACTACATATTTTATTCCACTTATCATTGTTCTTCCTATCGTGCAAATTTAATAATGGAGTATATTTACTTAATTGACCACATACATTGAATTGTAACCCACCCACCTCGGCCCAGCTTAGAAGAACCCCTTTTTTTTTGTTTCCCATTTGGTATTTGATATTTGTATCGAAGTTCGATTATATCCAAATGCGTGATAAGTAAGGCCCTATTCGGCAGCGTAGCTCTCTATGTGGATTTTTGCATTAGTTTTAGCCGTTGACAAATATTAAGATCTACGCAAGTGGGAAGAGAATCTTTAGTTTGGTCCAAATATGAAGCCCATTACAATAAGCATAGTTCGTTAAAGTATCTGTCAAAGAATAAAAAAGAGCATGATTTCATATTCGCACATACCTGAGTATACTTTTTCATTATTAATAATACTCGTCAGTAAACTTGTCGATTGAGCACGAAACTTAAGAAAACATAAAGATTTTTAAAATTTGTGGTCCTAAATAAGTTAAAAAGGGATCTAGAATATTTGTGTGCTTATAAAAGCTTCTCATTAAAGGTTGAGTTGTAAGTTTATACTATAATGTTTCAAATTTAAAAAGAATTTATTTTTTTTGGAATGGACCAAAAAAGAAATAGGTTATGTATACGGAAACAGAGGGAGTAATAATTATTGTCATTGCTAGTAATATATTATTCAGAGGTGACGTAAATTACGAACGTGGAGTAAAATTACTCAGTGGTCGGCTAAGAATCTTATTCAATTATTTTTGAAAAAAAAAAAAACGTTTTCTTTTATAAGGGCTCTCATGGAATTGCCAGTCACCGTCATGATTTATTCATGCCTGCCTTTTGCCCAACCCCAACAAATAATATCAACTCACTCGATATTATTTGTTTTTGTTTTCTTCTTAAATTTATATACTTAGTAAATAAAAGTTAATAGTTTTAGTCGGAAGAGTATTTGTTTAAATTGTTATTTATCTTAATTAACAATATATTAGTTTGAACAATAACAATATAATTGAGAAAATAACAATAAATAATGTATTATTTTCTAAAACTTGAACACTTTAAAGCAAATTGATTTGTTAAAATGATTAATATTAAAAAATGGAGGCTGTAGTTGCTTACTTTGACACGTCTAGCTTTCATAAGAAATGTAACGCAACGCCTTCCAGAAATTCCTTGGAGGTGCGATGTAAGGCTAAGCAACTGATGTCAGTGCAGTTATTGTCTGTAAATTGAGGTCCCCTTCGTATGCTAGACGAGATTGTCGAGGTGTCGAGAGTGAGAGACACCAGTACAGAGATTTGCTTGCTTGCTATAAAGTTTTGATTGTTTGATCCCCCTAATAATGCTTAAAAAAAATAAACCAACGCTAAAGATTAGACTTGACTAGAGAACAATAATGGAAGTACATGAAATAAAACTACTCTATATTTACAATAAAAAGGACTTAGTTTTCTACAAGGAAGAAAACAGGTTGGCAGCAACTTTGTCTTTCGCATCAGGGTCTGCGCGCGGCACTATTTGGAGTTCGCCTGCGGCTGGCCGCTGGCAAGGCATCATGATCTTCGCGCACGGCATTGTTTGTGCACGCGGCGCTGTTGGCATCATCATGAACTGTGCGCGCGACGCTATTGGTATCTGCCAGCCATTGGACGCTGTCGTAGGCACTCGGTGGGGCGACAGAGGCACCTGCGTGCTTGTCACTTGGTGCTGCCGAGACCACGAGGCCAACCATGACGCTAGGCATTAGAAGGCTTGCTAGGACGCCATAGGGTGTGTTCAAAGGGTTATGGGGCATGGCTGGAAAGCCGCCCATAACAGAAATCATGAGTAGTGCCAATCGTAGCGAACCCAAAATTTTACGCAAGTTAGATTCAGAAATATATACTAAAGTCCTCAACAATAATCGACACTAGAAGCTACATTGAGTTGACAATGAAAAGAGGTTTACCTAGACCTCTTTATTTTGGTTATTGCAAGCTGCTCTTTGTTTTGTTTCCAAGCCAAAAAAACTATAAATTTGTCTACATTGTAACAACAAATCTATTTACCTTTATATAACTAACCATCTATTAAATTTCAACAATAAATTACAAATTTTACTATAACAAATATCAATTTGATCTTAATTAAATACAAAAACTCTATTTAGTTATTAATTCAACTTTTAACTGTAAATAAAAAACATCTTAAGAAAGCTACAAACTAAGCTAAATTAATATTTCATATAAGAAAATCCAAAATTATAAAAAGAAACTAAACTAAAGTAAAAACTAAAAGAGGAAGAAGTGCAGGCTGATAACGAGGAGGACTCAGAAGATTTCCCAGCTTTATCACATATGAAAATAGAGGATAGACATAAAAGCTACCAACAACAACAATAACTATTCACTGTAGTTCCACAAAGTGAGATCTGAGGAGGATAATATGTAGACATGCCTTACCCCTATCCGAAAGGGAAGAGAGGCTGTTTCTAATCGACCCTCGGCTCAGAGAAGGAAAGAAAAAGCAAAAACAAAAACAAAACAAAAGAGCATTAGTAACTCCAGCGGAAATCGCATAAATAATTCACTAAACATAAGAATCATAAATAAAATGACATGCAATAATATCAAACAGTAACTACCATAAATAACTATCATAAGGGGGACACAATCCACTACACAAATCATCTATGGAGAGCCCTACCAAGCCCCACCCAACCCCGGGAAAGGAGTGCAAAAAGTTCTAGAAGCCCCTATTCTACAACCTTGATGTTAGACCTCCAGACTTCCCTATCAAGGGTCATGTCCTCGGATATCCACATTCTAGCCATGTCCTCCCTAAATACCTCTCCCTAATACCTCTTAGGCCTCCATCTGCCTCGCCTCACGCCGACCACCGCCAGTCGCTCACAACTCCTCACGGGGGCATCCGAGCTTCTCCTCCGCACATACCCGAACCACCTGAGCCTCACTTCTCGCATCTTCTCATCCACATGGGCCACCCCCACCTTCTCTCGAATAACCTCCACCTTCTCTCGAATAACTTCATTCTTAATCTTATCTAACCTGGTGAGCCCGTACATCCACCTAAGCATCCTCATCTCCGCAACCTTCATCCTCTGAACATGAGATTTCTTCACCCGCCAACACTCCGTCCCATACAACATGGCAGGTCTAACCACAGCTCTATAAAACTTCCCCTTGAGTTTCTGTGGCACTTTCTTGTCACATAGGACTCTTGATGCAAGCCTCCACTTCGACCACCCCGCCCCTATACAGTGGGTGACATCCCCATCTATCTCTCTGCCCCCCTGAATTACCGATCAAAGATATCTGAAAATGTCCCTCTTGCCGATGACCTGAGACCCAATCTTCACGTCCCTGCCTACTTCGTTCGGCTCGGCGCTAAACTTGCACTACAGGTATTCACATTAAAGCTACCAACATTTAGAAGAAGTGAAAAAGAAACTAATGATGATATAATTCATGGATTTGAACTCGAGACCCTTTACAAAAGTTGAATCTGCCTAAAACCTATGTTGCTCTGACTCTCCAAAATGCTGCCGCATCCATGTCGGATCCTCCAAAAGTAGTGTATTTTTAGAGGATCCGACACGGGTACGACAACATTTAGGAGAATCCGCGAAACATAGCCTAAAACCATTCGACCAGCAGTTTTAACATTGTATAATGAAAATATTTTGTTATTTCTCTTTTAAAGTTTTTGTACACTTACGGAATAAGTTTATTTTAATAATAAGAGTATTTATTTAAATAACTAGAATTTATTTTCTTATATATCTAATTTAATTAACACTATATCAATTCGAATAGTAAAACTAAATTAGAGAAAAAAATAAAAGGGTGATTTATTATTAAGTTAAAAAATAATATCTGAGATTTGAAATTATGTTTGAACATGCATTTCACTTGAAAAATATTACAGTTTTGTAAGTGAGAAAAAAAGATTTATCTGAAAATTTTGCTTTTTAGTTTTTGAAAAACTCATTTTCGAAAAAAATTCTAAAAAGTTTGCAAACTTTCATGAACAAGCATATTTTTTTAAAAGAAATTTTTTATGGACAAAGAAGGCTTAAATATTTTCAAGCAAATTCAACTTATCAAAACGATTATTATGAAAAAAAGGGAGGAATAGCTGCTTACTTTGACCGTTTGGCTTTTATTGCTTGCAGCGTCACTAGTAGGTCAATCAAACTCATAAATTGTACTATTAATTTCAATTTTCAACAAGTAAAATTGAAATTTTCCTCTTTTTCGTACAAGTAGGTGGATTAATAACCCTCAAATATTCTAGGAATAAAAATAAAAAATTATATAAAAGAAAAACCTAACTTAAGGGTAATGACTTTTCAAAACCCTAGTGGGTCTCTTAAGTGTGTATAAATAAGTGAAATAGCATATGTAATTTGGTCACAACCCAAAAGACACAAAACAAAACACAACAATATTTAAGATTTTGATGGCTGGTCTTCAATACAATTTCTTCCCAACAGATTTCTTTTTCCCATCTCAGAAAACAGCGAGCGGAGACAACATATCTCAGCAGAATATCTTAATCAAGACTAGAAAGAGTGATGAATCTTTAGATGATTCAAAACCACAGAGTAAAACTGTTAACAAAACTCTCAAAGCCATTTCTTCTTCGTCTTCTTCACTTGCTTTGGTTCCTATCCCAAAACAGAAGCAAAATCAAGATCAAATTATCTGAAATCCTACGAAAAGAAGTCTTAAATCATATATACGTACTCTTTCCTGTTTGCTCTCTGCTCTTCTATTGCGGCTTGCTTTTTTTTCTTTTTCTTTCTGTTTGTTTGGCGATTATATAAATATTTTTAGGAGGCCGCTTCTGGCAAAGTCATCAGATTTTATTTGATGTGTCATACAAGTTTGCAATCGAATAATGAAACAACAGTCATTTCTATCTGTTTCATGGCTTAATTGTTTTTCCTTTTTCGGGTATAATTACTGGATTATCGTTCATCTAATAATGTTAAAATTATCATCGAGGAAACAAGTGACATGAATATTGGTAAAAGGAAAATGGAGATCCTATTAAGCAATAAGGTTCTGATTATGGATTACTTGATGTTGATATTGAGTCAGATCGTTTTCACTGTCTTAATTTTATGGGGGGAGGGGGGACTTTGGGTTGATAGTACTCTAAATTACTCCCCAAGTGATTTTTTTTTTTTTTGAGATGTTTTCTCACATTCACCTTTTAGCATTAATTAGCGATAGAATTGACTATATTATCTCACAAAAATACTCCTTACACATATTCCATTAATATTTATTCCAAGGACAATGTAGGAAAAACATCATTAAATCATTCTTGAAATCCGAAAAAATCACTTATTTCGGATCACAAAAAAATACAAAAAAATCACTTATTTTGGACATGGTGATGCTGGTGTCATTAGCAAATTTGGAGTTTCAACGTGAAATTAATTAACTTTACGTGTCAAATTCTTGAAGAAAAAATATTTATATTTATCCTTCAACTTTGCATTTTAGAGATTATCCTCAAGTTTGAGCTCCTTTCAAAGTAAGGGTAAAAACAAGACGTCTTCTTGCCGTACTATTAAATCAAAATCTAAAAAGAAACGTGAAAGTTGCTCAAATTCTGACACTAGGAAGGCAAATTTAATCTTCAAAGTTTACATCATTTTGGTCAATTAGGATGGGTTTCTGATGAAAGATAAAAGAACAAACCACAATATTTAAAAGAAAATTATAAAACATGGAAAAGGAAAATGTTATAAAAAAACAAACAAACAAAATCTGAGGCAAACGCAACTAGCTGCGCACATGCCGAGTCTCAAGTGCAATTATTCAATTCAATAATACCACTATCATCTTTTTTCTGTTGGAACAAGTCGAATCAGGCTACCCAAGATTGACCAAGCAAATCTATCTTTTCATATTTACTTATAAAATTTTACTGAATTGTTATTATTGTTGTAATATTTGAAAGTAATATTAGAATATCCCAGTATTATTTTTAGTCTACAATTAAGAGAAGTAAATGAACCTATACATATGATAATGCGTGCGGTCTGCTTATAGTATTGCTAATTGACTTTAAGGCTATAAAGTTACGATTTCTAAGTGGTGGCTCTGATAAAAAGTAGTAGCAGTCCACATGCTCTATGTTGTCCTTTGAAGGCTTTAACAACCAATTTTACTTGAATGGAACTCTCCTTTTCTTTTTGTTATATGCACCTTTCCGTGTTGTGTAAATTATATTTTGGTTTTATGCACGTGAAAAGCTTTAGTTATTTTTACTGTGGAACTATAATTTCAACTTTATGAGTTTTGAATTTTAGAATTAAGATCGTGAAACAAAAACGTGTTTTGTTGACCGATTTTAACAAATAATGTATTTCAAGTTTTAGGACTCAGAATTAGATGATTCAAAAGCGATGTGAAAGATGATGATATGAACTATAAGATAAACTATTTACTCATTGAGAATAAGTAATATTGATGTTGTACCTGTTTAACCAAAATATGGAACTTCAATTAAATAAGTAATATAAATGGAAATACAAATTTGTGTGTTATAATTGAGTTATATTAGAAGTCTATTATTATGTTAATTGATTCACTTTCTGTTTAAAAACAGTGTAATCCCTTGTTTCACGCCGTGATACAGTCGAATACAATAATCTGTCAAACTGTAATCTCATGTTTCACGCCATAAATATTATCGAATACAATAATCTGTGCAGCTGTAATTTCATGTTTCACGCCATGAATACAGTCAAATACAGTCGAATACAACAACTAATTAGCTAGACTTCCCTGATTCACGCTTATTTTGCTATTGTATTCATGAATACATTAGCTTAAATAAATCTAATACATCTTATAACAACAAAAAATATATATATGATCCGTAATATAGCAAATGATATCTATAGATGGCTAATTACCACTAAAAATAGTACTTTATGAAAATTTCTCAATGAAAAATTGATCTTATGCAGCAATCTCACGACGCTCAAAACAAGAAGAGTAAATTAGTAAACAAGTAGTGGTAAGACCAGGCCCAAACTTATCGCAATCTTAATGTTCAACACTGGTCCATATTGTATCAATTTCATTTCGATAGTGACTTTCAATCATGTTGGGCCAACACACTACATTGAGGAATGCACACATACATTTAGGAACTCAATTAAGAGGAAATTGAAGGCAATTAAGGGCATTTAGGGCCTCCTCTTTTAGTCTTCCAGTTATTGTAGCAAGGGCAAACTTGTTTGTTTCCATAGGTCCCTGGAGGAACACACAGGCACTTTGCACAGCATTTTTCACAGAAAAACATGCATGGTTTCTTGAATGCTGTCTTTGAACATCTATATGTGCACCTCGTTCCACACTCTGCAAATTTATACAGACAGAAAAAAAAGTAAAAAAATTGCCCTACTCATCTCTAACTACTTACTTCATCTCAGGGGAGTAAAAATTGACCTAAATAGTTAAAACTCGCCCATAATTTAATGGATTCTGCATTTCTAATATGTGATTTGATTGTGTAAATAATTTTTATATCGTCAATACAACAACAACCCAGTATAATCCCACTTAGTAGAGTCTGGGGAGGGTAGTGTGTACGCAGACCTTACCCCTACCCTGGGGTAGAGAGGCTGTTTCCAAATAGACCCCCGGCATCCTTCCCTCCAAGAACTCGTCAATACATAGAACTTAAACTCTAAAAAAATTAGGCATGCAACAGAATTCTCATACCTTGAGGATGGAGGCTACCAGGAGTGATACCATACTAGAAAAAATGGCAATTAAAGACGTAAGGATTAGCAAATTAATAATTAGGATGAAAAAATAAGTAGAATTCAAATTGCTGTTGATGTCTCATTCTCCTAACAATTCTTACCATAGGAAAAGTATTGGGAGGTTGAGCCTGAGGTGCTGGAGGTTCTGCTATACTTGCCTGCGAAACATTAATGTAAGGCATGTAATGTCACCAACAACCACACTACTATTACTATGTCTGAATCTCAAATAAATTGAGTTCGGCTATATGAATTCTTACTGTCCATATGTCACTCCTTTTAAACTCATTTTGGTTGTCATTAGTAACCAAAAGGAATTGATATAAAAAATAAAAAATAATAAAAAAAGAGGAATAGGAACTTACTTGGGTTAAAACAAGAAGAACCATTAATAGAATAAGATGGAGTAGTATTAGAAGTCTAGGCTTCTTTTCCATTTTGTTTCTCTGTCGATACAAAATATATAATTGTCCAAAGTGGGAAGTGGGAGGTGACTACATGCAGATTGTTAGCTGAAGAATTTATAGGCAGTTATTAGCGGTTTGTCTATATATGACGTTTGAGAATTTTATTGGAGTATATCATATTGTTCTCTCATCTCTGCATGGGGGGAGAGTGCAATCTGTTAAACACTATATATCTGATAGCAACATTGTAATATATTGCCAAACATTAGGTTCTGTAATATTACTTTTAAATCCTTGTCCTTCTTAATTCTTCTTCTTTTTCCTTTAATCATTGTTGTTTTTGTTGTTCGTTTGTGATGTGATTCTTCGAGTTAATAAATAATCAACCGATTAGGATTAAGATCTTGAAACGAAAGCGTGGTTTGTTGACCGATTTCAACAAATAATGTATTTCAAGTTTTAGGACTCAGAATTAGATGATTCAAAAGCGAGGTGAAAGATGACGATCTGAACTATAAAATAAACTATTTACTCATTCAGAATAAGTAATATTGATGTTGTACCGTTTCAAAGAAAGTTATGATTCTATGATAACAAAAAAATGAATTTAGATCAAGAAACGTGTTCTTGAATGATCAAGAACTAAACAAGTTCCTAAAGTCACCACTTGGAATCAATTAACGTGATAAAGAAATACCACACACAATTGAAAACAAGATAAAAACTATCACCACCTTGCTTGGAACCAAAAACAAGGTTAAAGAAGACAAAATAGATAAAAAACACTCTATTGTAAAACTAGGGCAAGCCTAAAAAACGTGATTTCTGCTCTACAAAGCATGAGAACCCTTTATATAGGCCTAGGTCTCTTTTTTTATGACTACAATTCCTATTCAATAAAGAAAGTAAAATAACTAAGACAATGAATGTAAAATCCATATTCTACAAGGAAAAGAAACTAGAGTCCTACTAAAAGAAAAATCATTATTCTAAAAGGAATAAAATAAATCTTATTTTAAGAAGAAAAGAATCTTGACTTCTTGAAATCAATCTTGAGCTTCTTAAAAATAAATTCATATATTTAATTTGGACTTGAGCTCTAAAATACGACCTTGACAAAAAATAATAAAATTTAACATAGATTCCCTTTTTTTACATAATTGTCCTTTCAAAACCTATAGAATTCGTTTGGTAGCAGGTTAAAAGGTATGTTATTCATGTACTAGGAGTAACATAACTAAATACCATGTTTGGTAACCTTTAGTCACTTTATACTAAAGTCAGCATAACTAATGTTATGTTTGGTTGCTTTTTCCACTAGCAGTATAAGTAATACATAAGTTATACAACAAATTTATGTATTATTATGCAAGGTAGAATATGGAATAACTAATACATAGAACTAAAATAAAGCAAACATTTAACAAAAAATAATTTCTACATTACAGTCCATAAATTACTAATCCATGTATTATCCTTACATAACTAATCCCTTCATAATTAAATCATGCATAACAAAATCCTCCATAAATAAACCATGGATAATTAATACCTGTATAACCAGTCCCTATATTACTAATATACTTGCATAACTCTCATCAACAACTAAGTGAGCCTTTAATACACCAAACCAAAGAGTCGTTAAGAAATACAATCCCAAGCATAACTAATCCCAACATTACTGCTATTCAATCATTCTTATACACCCTACCAAACGACCCCTTATTCATAGTCATAAGTACTCCACATATGCATTTGGTGTAAAAAGATCTACGTAGTATTACATATATTGTAATCAAATAAAAGTAGCAGAAATCAAAGGGCTTAGAGGTCAATTTACTACATGAGAAAACAGCCAAAGTATCCAAAATACACCATGAAAGTGAAAGGAGAAGCTCTCACATGTGCACCCTCACATGTTACGTTGCTGATAGGATTTATTGGTGCACAATCGTATAAAGGCAATAGACGCAACTAACATTCGCAAAAAAAGGACAGATGAGAAACAATATTTATCATCACCACTATATGTGTGATATATATGCACCAGAACTTGTCTTCACAGACAGGTGGTGGGAAATTGGAAATAGCTTTTGCAAGCCTATCTCTAATCTATCCAAATCTCGTGAACCATGTATGGAAACTTGGCATTTCCATAAGTTTTTGTTCTTTTGCTACCCTTCTTGTCTTTGTGTTTGCTTTGGAAGTTGGGGATTTTTAGGTTTATGTGAGTCAAAAGAAAATGAGCATTGGTTTTAACTAATTTCAAAACCTATTTTATGTGACGAGAATTGTCCAAAACAGTGTAAGAAGACAACAACCATTCCCTTAGCAACAAGACACTTAAGCCCGGAAGAGAATGAGAGGACATTTGGGTAAGCATATAATTAAGTTGATCAAATTAGCTTACAAATATCTTTTATTTAACATAAATATTATGAGTTTCCTAAACACCTAAAATACATGCTTATAAGTCAAAATTAGCCAAAAATCATAAATTGATTATCTTAATTATGACTTTTAGCTCATAAATACTTTTAGTTTGACAAGCTATTGTTGGGTTTGGTCAACAACCAACCAAAGTGCTCTATACTTTAAGCATTAACGTAGCTTAAAAGAAGGTGAACGAGAAATGGAGGAAAATAAAAATTTTGAGTGAAATTTTAAATTTCCCCCCTGATGAAGGAATATTGTCCCATATTGTAAGAGCAAGAGATTTTTAATGGGTATATAAGCAATTGGTCTTCTTCTAGCTCTTAAAGAGTTGAGACGAAGGCAAGCCTTGCGTCGTCGACGTCGTCGCTCGGCTTCAAATGTGAATTTGGATTTGGATTTGGTTAAATGATCGATTGCTTGTAATATTAATAATAAATCCAAGAATGTTAATATTAAAATCCAACCGTTTCCAATTTTCTATGGTAACAAAAAATTAACCACTCTCTTCAATTGTATCCCTTTATTGTTGAGTAAATAGCCATTTATGTTATGACATTTATGTTGTGACCGTTTTGCATAAACAACCATTATAAAGAGTTGTACCTCTTCAGATTTTAGCCCAACATTGGCTATAAATACAAGTCTATCCTCTCACATTTCCATATGATTTTCTGAGTTCTTTCTCCTTCTTCTGCATTGTTTTAACTTCAAAGAAAGCGACAATAAGCGTGATTTGCTACCGAACTTTGTGTTAGCTGAAACATTAAGACTACGCTAATGTATAATTCGTTCTATCCTGGGAGGAAATAATCTATAACATTGGGTATTAGGAGGGGATTAAATTCCTTAAGGAAATACTATGACTTCAGTGGGCTCGGATTAACTTTTGTTTCTTTATATTTTCTATTTATATGTTATTCTATTTTTTTCAGAATTAGTTTATAAATACAGATTACTAACAAGGTTAAGGAATTTAATTTTTATTCTGTATTTGTGTTATACTCATAGTTTTGGAGTTTAAAACCTTTGTGGTTTTCTACTCCGTTGGAGATTAAAATCTACGCGATTTTAACATTTGTTAGTGTTATTGTTTTATAGAAACGACTAATGATAACGGGAACCAGGATGTTTCAATGGTGACTGCCAATGCATCAACAAGCCGAACATTGGTTGGCACCGACGGAGAACACGGAAAATTTTCTAGGTTAGATTTCAAGCAATGGCAGCAGATGATATTCTTCTACTTGACTACTTTAAGTCTGCAGAATTTTATCAAGGAAGATGTTCCTGTTCTGCCCGATGAACCTCTAGAGAATGAACGCTTTCTCGTGATTGAGGTGTTGAAGCATTATGATTTTTTGTGCAAGAATTATGTTCTTAACGGATTGGAGGATGATTTGTATAATGTCTACAGTGGCGTGGAGACATCAAAAGAATTGTGGACTACGCTTGAAAAGAAATACAAAACTGAAGATGCTGGGTTGAACACTGCTAAAAACAGCAAATTTGTGACCGTCAAAACAGTCGCAAATCAGTCGCAAATCGTATTTTTTCGACCGATTTGCGACTGAAAAGTGTTAGTCAGAAAACACGTCGTCGCAATATATTTGTGACTGAATCAGTCGAAACATTGCGACGGATGTAATCGCAAAGTGAAAAATGCGGGGTCATTTGAAATTTAGCAATTTGCGACTGATTCAGCCGCTAAATTTGCGACAGATTCCATCGCTAAATTTGCGACAGAATCAGTCACCAACATTTGAGTAAACAGTCGTATATTAATAAATTAAAATATTGAAAATTTTTCATTTGCGATTGATTCAGTCGCAAAAATTAATTAAATAAAAAAGAAATTTTCAATTTGCGATTGAATCGGTCGCAAATCTTGGCATTTTTAGGCAACATCCTATTGTATTTCTAATTACCCACCTGCCAAATAAAACAGCCACCCAAACATCTAACAATTAACCAAAAACCTAAACAATCCAAAATTCAATATTACCACAAAGTGAACAATAATACTTATAATAATTCCACCAACTAATAAAACAGCAAACTATCAAACAACATAGGTTAAACATGTCTCTAACTTCAACTCTAAAATATTCAAATAGTCTATTCAGATTCAATCTCCTCCTCAGACTTAGACTCAGACTCGGACTCCATTGGAACTCTTTTCTTGATTTTTTTTTTTAAATAATTTTTGGATCAAAGCCTGAGTTTCTTGAAGTTCTTGCGACATTTGATCCACTTTTTGACGCATAGATTCCATGTCTTCTTGGGAAACTGATGCCCCAGTAAATAATGTTGTTGCTGGACGACTAGAGGATGCCTGTACTCCAATCCCGTAAACTCGACCTTTATTTTTTATTTTCACGGGAAATAAAGAAAATAAAGTAAAAGAAGTAAGAAAACAAATAAGTAACTTTCAAATTAATACCAAAATAGATATTTACATAATATTTTATACCTTTATTCACGCCACCAGCCGCTTGTGTCCAAATTGCAGTCATATCCTCCGGGGTCGGCTGAGTTCCTTCAGGTTGAGTTTGTTTCCATGCATCAAGATCAATATGATACTTGTCCTGAAAAATAAAATAATACACGTTATATAAATAAAATAAACCAAGAAGGAAAAATAATATAGTATTGGTGTTTGGATAATACAAAGGTCTCTAAAGCACGAGGTTCGATCCATCCTTCTCTTGTGCCAT
>JASVEL010006035.1:0-26693 GCA_032618575.1 Nicotiana noctiflora
CTTGGGGTTTATCGACAATGGGAGTTCCAGATTCCCTTTTGCATCACCTAGTGGATGATGATAATGAATCATCTTCGAGCGGTGGAAATTTGGCTCCCCGTAAGAGAAGATCGGTAGATGTTTATGGTGGGATCCCCTGTGATATTGATTTGGTAAGGGAAGATTTTTTCATCTATGAAATGATGACTATAGAGCTTGAAGATGACGTCGAGTTACCGTTTGAGGTTTCACCTTCGACCGAGGTCGTAGAGGGTGTGCCTCTTCCTGAAACTAGGTAGAAGTTGAAGGGGTTTCTGTGAGGGTCTTTGATTCTTTGCGAAAAGGTGATTCATCATCTCGAATCCGACCAATGTTTCTTCTTCATTGGCCGACAGGAGGGGTAAGGGAATTGCCGAGGACGGTTATCAGATGGGCTCTAACCTTGACATCACAAAGGTGAGGATGCTAGAGGAAGGTTTAACCCGACTTGAAGAGAAATTAGAGGGGTCCATGCAGAGCATTACTGTCCCTATAGATCGAGAATTGTTGGTCGATACGGAGAATGTGGTTCCTTCTCTTGTTCCCCTATGTTTCTACGTGGAGGGTAAAACCCTCAAAAAGCTAGATAATACTTCCTTATCAAGGAGCATAACTGACCTCAACTCTCAGGGTAAGCTTTTTGATTTCTTTTGTTTTTGTTCATTAATTTTTATGCTTTGTTCTTACTCTTAGTTTTCTTTTTCTTTCTCTTTCAGACTGTGACTTTGGAGATTGAAAGCGCTCGAAGAGAGGGGAGGCGTAAGGTTATCTTTTTTAAGATGGAGCGGATGTACCGCGATTATCGTGGCATGTGCAGCGAGATTTATAGACGGTTTAGTGGGAGCAAAAATTTCCAGGCTCTCCGAGATGAACTGAAAGCGAAAGATAACAAGCTGGTAAGAGTTATTGAGAAATGCAGCATTCTCGAGGGGGTACAGAGGGATATAGAAGAAAAACTTGAGTTTAGTAGGGGGTCGAGGCCCAACAAGGTGATCTCCAAGCCCAATTGATCTTGCTGGGTGTCGAGCTAGAGGAGTGCAAATCCAAAGTGGACACTCTGAGCGGAAAGGTTGTAGAGAAGGCATTGGATCTTGAGAAAGCGGAGTTAGCCCAGTTGGGACCTGTGAGGAAGGTGGAGGCTTTGGAGATTGTGATCCAAATTCTTCATTATGAGCGGGGAGAGTGCCTTGGAGATGGTCATACTCAAATAAGTTCCCACTTGATGAACGGATAGGGGAACTAGAGAAAGAGGATTTTGGACTTTATGATCGAGTGCTACTCTCGAGGCCTAGAAGGCACAATTAGTGGATCAAATGTCTTTTTCTCACACTTCTACTTTTTTTGATGTTCTGCAAGATTTGTACGAGGAATGGATTCACACTGAGGCCAAGATAGATATATTTAGAGATATGATAGGGGCAAGAACTATTTTAGAGGCTATCTTCGAGGATGCTCGTGTTAAGGAGTGTAGAGCTCGGGTTGCTTGTGGGTATAATCCCCTACACCAGAGGCTAGTGATGATGAGGAGTATGCGGGGGTGGATCAGATTAAAGAGAACGCCTGGTATGAGGACGAGTATCCCGATAGTGATGGTGATAGTGAAGGGGCAGATGAGGATGGCCTAGGCAATCAAGATGATGGTGGTGCGGGGCCAGGCGACGATTAGTAGCTTTTCCTTTCCTTGTTTTTTGTTTGGCCGCAAACTTGTGCATTTTTGTAGTTGTTTTTTCAAGCCTTTGTAAAAATATTCTAAGTATGAAATACTAGTTCTGTTATTTGTACCTGATTCTTTTTCTTTTGTTAGAGTTTGTATGCTTTTTTATTTTGTGTCTCGATTGCCTTAGTCGTAATAACTTAGATCAAGTAGGGTTTAACGGGCTTGAAACAAAATGAAAGTTTGACCATGGACGAGGGCCAGTAGGTATCTGTTCGAACGAGGTCGAACATATTGCATATTTATTTATGGCTAAATGCCGATTAGGTGTTGATTCGAACGATGTTGAATAAACCCTATATTTGATTATGGCAGAGGGCCGATTAGGAGTTGATGTGAACGAGGTTAAATATGACCTATAATTGATTATGGACGAGGGCCGATTAGGTATTGATTCGAACGAGATCGAATGTAACCTATAATTAGATAGGTGTTGATTCGAACGAGGTTTAATGTAACCTATGCTTAGTTATGGCCGATGGCCTATTAGGTGTTGATTCAAAAAAAGTCGAATGTAACCTATACTAAGTTATGGCCGAGAGCCAATTAGGTGTTCAAGAGATGTTGCTTTGACTGTACAATTGGAGAACATATAAGTAAACTTCGTGACTTTGTTCATATACTTGGAGAGATTTACATGTTTTCCAAGCGTTGGCTAGCATTCCTATCCCAGTCTATCTAGCATTGGCTGGCATTCTAGTCCTAGTATCTAGTCCCTTCAATGGTCGACCTGGAGAAATATATTGAGAGGTTAAGCAATGAACTAGTTGTCTTGTGCCTCCGTTAGTGTGCACTTCAATCCTGAAATGTCCCTTCACCGCCTCATTAAAATCCTCCCTGAAAAAAATCCAAATGGGACAAAACTCAAATAAGGCAAAAAGAGTATGACTTTGGGACGTTTTATATTTTAAAAGTTGAAGTAATTGAGGTATGTGATATTGCAGTTGTTTGGTAGTCATCTCCCTTCCATTTTTTCTAGTTGGAATGACCCCTTGTTTGTTGTTATCGTTAATTTGTTCCTAGCTTTCCTTCCTATGTGTCTTTGCTTGCTTGTGTTTTAGCTTTAAGCATGTGGTCCCTGAGTTTGAGTGGCATGATATTTGCCTTTTTGTCATAGTAGTGTTCTGCTTGTTGCTTTTGGACGACCATTCTTACGTAGGGCATATCTCTTCGTTCTTTAACTTCGTCGAGCTCCTGCCTTTTGTTGTCATCGTTACTGGGTCCCCTTTTGTGGGAATATCTTAGGATGGGCTCCCCGACCTCAACTGGCATTACTGTGCGAATCTTATAAACTAATGAGTATGGCATTTCTCCTATGCTCGTCTTTGGCATTGTTAGGTAGGCTTAAAGCACTTCCGGTAATATCTCCAGCCATGGTTGGAACAACCGGATTTACAAATCACTAGGGATCCCTTTATATATGAGGGGAAAATCCAAAAATAGTAGAAGGGTGCATTAATTATAAAGAAAACGGGAAGGGACAATTGACTAGCTCCATGATATAGGCGTAGACTAGCCCTAAACTAGCTGGACAGATTCAGCCGGTCCCGACTACATTCCTTGAAGACTTCCCACACCCATTGGGATTTCAAGCCAACATTTCCCCCAGACCAGGTGTCGGCAGATCTCGAGGGAGGTACTCGATCCGTGGTCTTCGAGCCTCCGAGGCGATCTTCTGTAATGCCTAGTTATCGAGTAATTGGCTCCTATATTTCACCGTATATAGGCCCGTTTAGTCAACCTGCCAGATAACTCGGGTTTTCGCACAAAACTTCTTAGGGGGAAAGTCATGATTACCGAGATGGGGTGGCACTAGAAGTGTGGTCTAAGCTTTTGTGAAGCTACCAATAAGATTAGGGCCATTTTCGTAGGTGAAGGTATCTCGTCTCGACGACAACTAGAATTTTGCTAATGTAATAGATTGGAGACTATGTACTTTTATTTTCTTAGACCAAGACCACTCACAAATACTTCGGATACAGTCAGGTAGATGAGGAGGCGCTCTCCCGGTTCTGATTTTATGGGTAATGATGGTGGTGACAAGTAAGCCTTCAACTCCTTCAGGGTTTGGCCATACTTAGAGGTCCATTGGAGGTCATTATCCTTTTTTAGTACACCGAAAATTTGTGGCACCTATCAGATGATCATGAAATGAACCTTGAAAGGGCGGAAATATGGCCAATCAACCTCTGAACCTTTTTTGGTGGTCAAGTGCTCGGGTATTCCTTCGATGGCATTTATTTGGTCGAGTTTGACCTCGATACTGCACTGTGACACTAGGAAACACAAGAATCTTCCTGAGACCACACTGAATGCACATTTTTTGGGGTTTAGTTTCATTTTGTATTGCCTAAGGATGTCAAAGGTTTCCCTTATGTGGTCGACGTGATATTATTTCCTTTAAGATTCAACCAACATATCATCTATGTAGAGTTCCATCATTTTATCCAGTTGGTCTTTGAACATCCTCGTACCTAACCTTTGGTAAGTTGCCCCTATGTTTCTCAACCTGAAGGGCATGTCCCTATAGCAGTACGCCTTTTGATGTGTAATGAACATGATTTTCTCCCAATCCTTTTCTTCCATGAGAATTTGATTATAGCCTGAGTAGGCGTCCAAAAATCTAAGTAGTTCATGCCTGCATTGTGTTGATGAATTGGTCGATGTGAGCTAAATAGGAATGAATCTTTGGCGCATGCTTTGTTCAAATTAGTGAAATCTACGCACATCCTCCATCCCGTTCTTATTTTTTACCATTAGTACATGGGCCACATATTGGGATATTTTGACTCCCTAACAGAGCCATTTTCCAATAACTTTTCAATCTCTTCGCGTACTGCATCATTTATTGCGGAGTTGAACTTATGTCTAACCTACCTCAACAAGTGTGGAATAGGTCGACGTTCAGCTTGTGTGGCGCGATTTCTTTGGGGATACATGACATACTGCACGGCTAAAAGCAAACAAGTCCGCGTACTAGTTAAGAATTGACGAAATTTACTTGGTTCTTGGAGCTTGCAACCAATTAAGCTTTCTTGCTATGATTTTTGCTGTATAATTAGACGAGGTCGAGGTCTTCTATGGTTGACTTTGCGTCTTTGACCGTATCGGGATCTTTGATGACATCCTCGTTCGACCTCGACCCTGTTAATTTCTATGCCTCTTTTTCTTTTTTTCACTAATTTGTTGAATGACCGCACAATCTAGAGTGATGCGGTAGCATTCCCAGGATGTGCGTTGTTCCCTCATATACTAAATATTCTCCATAGAGTAGGGAATTTGATGACTTGGTACAAGATGGGGGGGAATGACTCTCATGGTGTGTATCCACGATCGCCCTATTATAACATTATATGTTGTGTCTTGGTCCATGACATGGAATGTGGTTTCCAAAGTGATGCCACTGGCTAGGACATGGAGAGTGATCCCACTGTATGTTCGCCTATTTGCATTGTTAAAATCTGTTAGAATGATGCAACACGATACTATCTTATCCTCGAGTTTTATTTGTGCAAGTATCCGAGGATGAACAATGCATGTGCCACCTCCATCGTCTACCATGATGCGTCTTACATCGGTATCTGATGTCATTTCTTTGATCTTTTTGGGGTTCGACTTGTATAGAAATTAGTTGATGAGTCAGACAATTGAGTTCGTCCTCGACTGCTTGAACTTCGACACAATATGCGTTATGTATTTTATCCCTAAGTCGTCGGGGGGGGGGTACTTCATAAGAAAAGTTAATAACTTTTTTTTATTGCCCTCGAACCATTTCTACTCAGCACCATTCTGGAAAGTTGTGACGTCTATCTCTTCTGACTCATTCGGTTGGGTCATTCTTACTCGGTTGAATCGAGCGAGGAAGTCCTCAATCCCTCTCCTAGCAACTGTTTGATCGAAAATATATCGTTCACTCTCGCCTCTGCTTTCTTGTTCTCAGCATGGATTGTTACGAACTTGTCACCCATTTTTTCGAATATTTTAATGGAATGCGTGGGTAGTTGGGAATACCAAGTAAATGCTACTCCAGTGAGGGTCTCTTCAAATTTTCTCAATAAAATAGAGGATACTTGTTTCTTGGCGAGGTTATTGCCTTTCACAGCGATGACGTAGTGAGTCACATGGAGTCGATTGTGCCGTCATATATTTCAGGTAAGGTGGCATTTTAATGGTTTTTGGTATGGCATGTGGGGCTGTATACGACTGCTTGAATAACCGACTAGCATCTCTCTGCGGCAATAGCTTAGGAGCGCCTGGTAATTTATCGACGCTTTCTTGGTGTTCTCTCATTTGGTCCCGAAGTACCTTGTTCTTATTTTCCATTTCCTCTATGTTTTTAAGAATGATCGTGAGTGTGTCATCACCTGCATTGCTAACATCATTGTGAGTAATGCATATCGTCGTAGTATGAGGAGGAGGAAGTCGATCATGTTGCTAGTCTACAGATGGTATAACGCAAGTCCTTGCGCTTTTTGTAGCCGCGTCCCGAATGGGCTTTTGAAGGACACTGGTTAGCATATCAATTAGCTAGGCCTCAAGGAGATTTTTTAGTGCTTGTGGTGTCTCCTTCATCACGGATGTGGAGGCTCCCTTACCAAGAGATTTTGTGATGCTACAGTGAGAAGGAGGTGACCCGCCTTGCCTGGGGAAGGCATTTGGGTTGCGTCCTCATTCACTGCTTCAGATCTCTCATTAATGACGCTCATGAGGTTGGTTGGGATGTCACTCACTATCCATACTCTTTCTTCTCTATTACCTATCATGTTTGATCTGTGTATGCAAAGAAAGAAAATATTTATTTTTTTACGTCACCAATCCGTGTTAGTTGTAGATCTAGAAGATACTAAAAATTTAATTAAGAAATCTCCACAGACGGCACTAAATTGTTTAACAAAAAAGTATTAATTTTTGGTTAAACTATTATATCTTATGTAATAAAGGGTTAAACCTAGTTAATGATAATATCTCTAGATATAAATCTTGAAAAGATGGATAACGTGGTCTGAGTTAGTGAGAGACTGGAAATAACACACATTTAATATTCTAAAAGGTATGAGCAGTAATGGAGGAGTAACTAGCAATAAATAACAATAAATGATATTTAAGTAAATATGAGGAGTAATTCACCCAATAACGAATGAATTAGATGATTGTTCCTCATGGCAATGATGAGTGATAGACAAATCCTAGAATGTTCAACTATCCACGGATATGATGAAAAATTATGGAATAATGTGAGTGCGAATATTGATGAAAATGTAAAGCTTGTATCTTTGCGAGAGAGAGAAAATCTGCTTCTAAAAACTGTTCTTATCAAGTGAACATTAACAAGTCTTACACCATTGTCTCTTTTGCTATTTATATGAGATGCGTCCTTAATAATACAAGTGCAGAGAATATTCACTAGAATATTCTTTTTAATATCTTATTTCAAAAACTAATCGTTATTGTTCTATCTAGGGTACTAAACTTCGGTCATTATTTGAAAGCTCGATCACGAATTTCGCTGATTTCTCGATTGACTCTTTCCTTATTATTATTTTGCTAGGGCAGATTTTGAATACAAGAGTGAGAGAGAGCCATTCGACTGATTTGCACAAATTATGGACGGCATATTTCTTGTGTTTTAAGTTTGTTTTATTATATCTTGTCCAAACAACACTACCAAACATGTGTCCAGGTTTTTAGGGACGCATTGCATTCAAAACGATATTACTGCATTATCTTCATGCGAAAACGCAAAGATAATGAATTTTGTTGCTTCATACTTAAAAGAATGTCGATGTCACTCATGTATCATTTGATCTTATGTGTCTTATCACAAAACCATTAAGGAGGTTACTGTGATAAGAGAAAAATCAAGGGTAACGTTTGCGATCAATTAAACAAAAATTGAAATTTGGGCTCATGTGGGTGAAGTCCAACTATCTTTTTAGGCCCAAGTTGAAGTTCCCAACCCACTTGGGTCTCTCAATATTTCATTCCCTAGAAAGGGAAAACGTGAATCTCTCCGCTTTTACTGGGGAGACCATTCGATAATTCTGACTGACACCATGGCTGTTTCCAGTTTATCCTCACAAGGTCATAGAATAGAATGGTAAGAAACATAAAGTTGAACTAATTACATCAAAGTATAATTTATTCAACATATCTTTCACTTACTTTTTATCTAATAGTAAGAGATATTTATACAATCAAATTGTTTTTTAAATTAAAAAAGAAAGAAAGATAAGTATATATCTACACTAAGCATAAATTGATAACCTCGAAATGACAGCCTTCGGAAATTAATCAAATTATATGTCTGAAAAATCTCTTTACAACTATAGTTTTAACTATCAAATTTCAATAATAACGGAGAAAAACATTAGTGTTCCTTAGTCTCATTCTGTTGTTGTCCAGAGTAACATGAATAAAAGGCATTAGCAGGGAAAATACGACACTGAAGTTGAATTCAAAAAGGTAAAGAACGAATAGAAAAGGAAAAGAAGCATTTACGACTAGACAGCAGACACAAGCAAACAAATAAGAGAAAAGAATTCTTGTGAAGATTGGTGGAAGTTTGGTTTAAGCTTTGTCACACAACTTTGGCGTGCAAATTTTGACAAATATGTAATTGATGAAACACGCCACTAATTGAGGGAGCTGAATGCATCTTCTAATTCTTTTCTATAGTTTTTCTATAATTATTATCCAATCTCCCTCAATCCTCAGTCAATCAGGCCACTCTCTTTATATTTTATCTTTTGCGCACTTTTTTTCAAACGTATCTTTCGTTTGGAACTGGAAAATCATAGGTTGAATGATGGCCCAAAAAGTGTTGTCCACACTTGTCGACAATTTCTTTAAATATGAAACTTTGCCTTTTGAATTATTAATTGCCAAACTTTTACTTACAAACCTGGATTAGGACACTTCTACATGAAATAAAAAAAGGGTGAGTGGTAAAAAGAAGCTCCATACTGAATTGCTTTAGCTTAAACTTGTGACATTGTTCTTTGTTAATTACTTCATGAGGCAACTCTCTTTTTATTTTGCGCCCTTTCGTCAAACGATTCTTTCATTTGGAACTGGAAATAATAGATGAATGACCAAAAAAGTATCTTGTCCACATTAGTAGACATTTCTTAATACTATATTGATTGCCGAAAGTATTGGATTACGAAACTGGATTAAGAAATGTTTACTTTAATAAAGAAAAAGCCAGAAACAAAAATGGATGCTAAAAAAAGCTTTGGTTGAGGTAAACTTGTCCCATTGTTTTTGTATGGGATTATAAAACCTTTTTGCTATTCCAATAATAAACTGGTAATATGCGGTAAAATATAGATCAACAGAGACTGGAATTATACGCATCCAAAATTCACAAGACTTATGAACGTAGCAAGAATCCTACAGTAAAAGTGAGTTGTTAATTCACACGAATTCTTCTACCTCTTCAGCTGGAAAATCGAAATTTACCGGAGAGACAGGTGAATTACTTTTGATATCATCGTGCATGAATCCAAAATTACGTAGCACCTGATTATCCGCAAAGTTCAGCGCTCTTTCCATTCCCACCCAACATTTATCACCCACATACTCCGCAGCATGGTCCCCACTACACGGCTGACATCCCGTGAAGTGCGTTATAAACGGCCGCCTCCAACCACCCTTCCAATCACCGCCCTCCGCCACCAACGGCTCCCTCGCCGCCGCGTAACTCTCGCTCACTGCCTCCGCGTGTCTCCTCCGCAACTTCGGTACGTCTCGGTCTATCTTAACGTAATTTCCCGTGATGTTATCAAATCTATCTACTATTCCAAGCCAGTACCCGTGTAAAGAGTAATCAGTAATCGCGTGAATTTTGCTCCTCCATTTTTTTTCTCCTTTCATTATTATATAGCTCAGTGCCGATTGATCGTCGGATTCCGGGAAAGTCTTATCCTTGAATGTTGACCGTAATATTTTGCCCCATTGCTTGTATTCTGGGCTTTTCGGGCCCATATTGGCCCAAACGTCTAAGAAGTCCATGGACCACTGACAATTTCTTATAAGAAAAATCCCTGCATTAATGGCGACCCAGCTTTTCTTTTTAAAAATCAAATCAGGCCAGCCATGAACGATGAAGTTGTAGTCCTTGTACTTGTGTAATGGGATTTTGAAATCCATGTCAGTGAAAATAGCATCCGAGTCAATCCATAAAATCCACTCGGATTCAGGATGGGCCAACATGGCGGCCCGAACAAGCGGTATCTTGGCCCAATAGGAACGCATTTTAGGGTGCAAAAACGTGTTACCGTAAAAAATATCATAGCCATGGATTCTACAGTAGTCAACTTTGTTTTTAAAAAACCTTAAGAGTAAATGATCACCTATAGGGTACTTGCATGGAGTGGGCTGTGATCCAGTGAGGAGGAGTACACGGTTAGCTCTTCCGGCTGCAAATGAAGGATGAAGCTTCAGCCACTGGATTCTCTTCTCGTCCCAGTTTTTAATAGGTTTATTAATAGTGTAACTGAGTTCCGGGTCATCGTAGAATGTCTTCTCCGGTGGGTCATATCTCCGGTCAACGGCTTCCCGGTCCGGTGGACAATATTCCGGTGAAGTAACGTTTTGCTTGGATAAGAAATTTGAGAAATTAGGAAAAGGATCAGTAAAAGACCAAATAGCACAGACAAGTAAAAGAGCTACTATGGCTGCTAGGAAGAGTGATTTGTCTCGTGAAGACGATGATTGTTGTTTGGCCCGAAACACGTTATGGGCCATGGCCGGTGTACGTGAATGGAAGATAATTGCAAATATGGGGAGTAGTATAAGATTTAGAGTGAGAACGTCTCGGGATGCAATGTGTGCTTTAAATGGTCTATGGAAGTCTAATTAATGGACCAGCAGAAGAAATACTACTATACTATACTTAGTCAGCTGGATGAATCTGATTGGACTTTAAGGGTTGAGTAACAAAAATTGCTGAAAATAAAAATATTGTGGAATCGATGACGATGAGAAGGAATAATATATAATAATATTATAAGTTGGGTTTCTTGATTCTTACAAGGAAACTTAAGATCTGTAATTAATTCGCGCATTTGCTTTCCTTATAAAATATTAATTTTGACAAAATGGGCATGGACTGGTTGAGTAACAAGATTTTAATGCTAACAGGGTAAGTGGGCGTTTTTAATCTGAGATTTGGGGACTAATAAGGCTGTTACCATGTGCAACATTCACTTTTCCTATTTTGTATTTGGACTAGCTAAGAATATTAGATTTTCTTAGATTCTTCCATTTTATGACTTTTTCTGGATTGAGCATACTGAGTACGGAGACGTGACTCTCAAGCATCTTTCTTGTCCAAGAAAAAAAACGTTTAACTTGTATACATGTGAAAGAAAATTAGTTTTTACCCTGTCTATTAGTCACTTAAAACTATAGTAACTTATATTTTGTGAATTAACAAATCCACAAAATGTCAAATTATGGAAGTTTCCACAATGCGATAGTGCATATGACTTTTCTAATATGAACCTTTTCTAGTGGCGGCTATCGATAATAGCAACAAGAATTGCAATATGGTAATCTTATTGACTAATGATAATAGACCATTGATTTTTGAAGATAAGAACAAAAGGAATCTTAAATGAGTGCACCCTCTCCTTCAAAATAAGAAAGTGCTGCCTCAGTACTTTACGCCATACCTTCCGCTTGGCTAAGATCCTAAATTCCTGCCGCTGACTTCTTTTCTAACTATAGTGAATAGTCTATCATTTATCCCTTCAGTCTTGATTTCTTGAAATATTCTCATGACTTTCTGCTAAATCCTTAATTCGGTTCAAGTGCATCACCAAATTATGTAATTCCCTTCTTTGAGAAACAAATTTTGTGGATATCCATACATGTCGCTCTATGAGTCAACCTGGTAGAACAAAATTCTTTCTGCGTACTTAATATAGGTTTTTACACCGCTGAGCAAAAGAAAGTTGGAAAAGCATCTGCCTCTCGTTGTATTTCATGTATTTCATTGTATTCGCTATCTTTTTTATTTTATTTTAATGTATCCCGATGTATTAATATATTTCATTTTATTCGCTGTCTCACTATATGCAATGAATATATTCATATATTTTTTTAATTAATATAATTTATGTATTCACATATATTATATATTTTCTCTGAAGATTGCTATGTTTTTAGGATAATTTTTGATTGAGAATCTTCTTTATAACTAAAAATATAAAATCTATGTGTTATAATTGAGTTTGTTGAATTAATTAAAAGTCTATTATGTTAATTGATTCACTTTTCATTTTAAAAATAGTGTAATCATCTACTTCACGCTGTGAATACAACGAATACAATAATCTGTCCGGTCAATCCATAAATACAGTCGAATACACTCGAATACAATAACTGATTAGCTGAACTTCTCATATTCATGCATATTTTTGCTACTGTATTCATGAATAGAATAGTTTAAATACATGAAATACATTTTATAACCACACAATATGTCTCTATAATCCGTAATATAGCAAATGATATCTATAAATTGCTAATTACACCAAAAAAATAGTGCTCTATGAAAATTTCTCACTATTTTTCCTTTCTATTTGTTAGTAAGACGCCCGAAGTTCTTACATTTAGAAGACAGAGGTCAATGGAAATGGATCAGCACTGTAGCACTTGTTTTGAAGAAGCAAAAAAATAGTTTGTCTTCGAAAATACTTTTTTGAAAAGTACTTTTAAGAAAAATACACTTAGAAATAGTTTTTAATAGTAGTTTTTTATGCTCAAAAGTATTTTTTAAATTTATTAGTTAAACACAAACTATTTCTTACTAAAAGTACTTTTGATGAAAGCATTTTTGTTTACGGAAAAGGGCCTAAACACCCTTCTACTATAGGAAATAGGATATTAAAGCCCTCCGTTAAAAGTTGGCCCCTTATATGCCCCTGCCATCTAAAAATGGGCTAAAGCCCTTATCCACTAACGGAAGATATGTAAATCCACGTGGAATTACATTAAAACGTAGAATGTCATTTTAGACCCTTTTCGGATTGTACAAGGTCATATATGAGTCAGTTATAGTAGTCAATTCTCAAGCACTTCACACCATATCAGTTTACTCAAACACCTATTTTAGACCAACAACCTAATTATCACAACAAATAAGTCAATCATAGACACAAATATTCAAATGAATGAGAATGGCTTCATTAAATCACTACAAAAAAAAATTATTACATAATAAAACACAATAATTAAGCCACAAAAACACTAACATTACATATCATTTTTCGCTAATGCAAAGAACATAATAAAATATCCCAATATCACACAAAAGAAAATCAACATCTTCTTTCGACATTTCGCGTCACGCAAAGGTGAGTACTCTAAATCAACCACTTTCTTCATTAGAACATTTCTTTCCAATTCTAAGAATTCTATTCCTTCGTGATCGACGAACATCATAACATTTTCATGATCGACAATTTTCCTTTGGAGTATATTTCTTTCATGGATTAGAGCTTCTTTATCCTTCTTTAAACTGTATATGAGATTGAAATTCTAGGAGGAAGCTCATCATTTTGTCATTCGCAATAGGAACATTTTTCATACTAAAACCAAAAAAAAAAAAAAAAATTTACAGTCAAATCAAAATAATTAAAAGAACTCATCAACATATTTACATACCTCATGCTTAGGGCACTTGAAAAATCTTGTCCCATCAGCATTTAAAGGAGTCCACACCATAAAATAATTAGCACAAGTCCACAATGACACCTCCTAATCGACACATTTAATCTACTCGAACTTTGTGACATTGTCTTAGAGAAATCTCTAAAACAAACCAATAAACATGAAAAATAATTAAACCTAAACTAGAACTCAACTCGAAATCGACAAGGTGACCGAATTAGTAGGAGAAATCAGACATCAATGAAGGGTCTAAAATAGGTGTTTGAGTAAACTAATATGGTGTGAAGTGCTTGAGAATTGACTAATATAACTGACTCGCATATGACCTTGTACAATCCGAAAAGGGTCTAAAATGCCTTTCTACATTTTAATGTAATTCCACGTTGATTTACATATCTTCCGTTAGTGGATAAGGGCATTTCTAAGCTTATTTTTAGACGGCATGGGCATATAAGGGGTCAACTTTTAACGGAAGACTTTGATGTCCTATTTTCTATAATAGAGGGGTACTTTAGGCTCTTTTCCGTTTTTTTTTTAAAAAGTATCTCTAAATATAAACTAATTTTTGCAGCCAAACAAGATATTAGTTGAAGTTATACCACTAGCTCAAGCCAGACAAATGCCTTTTCCAGAAAACTTGAAACAGGTTTTCTCCAAACTTTTTGAGTATTTCTTAAAACAAGGCTTCTCCAACGTGTCATTAAGTTATGTCTTTAAAAGAAAATGATTCAATTGACAAATATTTACAGTACTACAGTACACTGTAGCACTAAATTAACTAGGAAGAAGACATCTGCAGACTGCAATATGTACACGAACATGAGCCACACAGTTCAAAATAAAAAACTATGCCCTAGATATTTTCAAAAACATACAAATCCAACCTGCTTCTGAAAATTTTGTCATTAGTAGTATCAAATTCGATTTCTTCTTATCAGTTATAGTGTAACTTCTGCCTGTTCTAGTGGTCCTTCATTTCACAAGAAATCCGCCAAGCTTTAGCTCTTGTCGCCTTCACTAGTTGATTTTGAGCTGCCACCAACCAACCGTTTAACAATTCTTCTTTGTTTTAATCTGTTTTGTTTCGAGAAAGAGTCTGCATCACCTGATAATGGACAAGCGCTAAAAGTTATATACATTCAGTATGTAAAAAGATGTTCGCAGTGTCAGGTTACCTTAAGGTAATTAAAGGTAATATTTCATAGAATAAGATGAGAAAACCTTTTAAGCAAGCTGAATTATACTACCTCTATAAAAATTTACTTCCACTTTCAATACATATAAGATAAATCCAAAGTGCAAAAATAAGGAGAGAGACAAGAAAACTACTGCTATTGCTACTTTTTACTCCTCAAAGCATACCTAACTCATTGGCATTTTGTCGAACACCTTGTGGCTCCTCTTCTGTCGTACTCACATTTTCACCCTTCCGATCAGTCTCTGCGGTAGGTAACAGCGGCCCAATTATATTCTGGCGGCGAGAGGCGGCTTCCTTAAGCTTCTTTCGTCGAAGCCTCTTCCTCTGGGCCCTTGTGAGCTTCTCATCAGGCCCATGATCGTCAGAGGAGGAAGAGCCCCTATCATCTTCCGCTTCATCTGCATATATAAGACCTAATTACTAAAACTGCATTTGGTAGTCAACAACTGCAGAGACATCAAAATTATACTCATATAACACAAAATACTCCTATAAATTTAAAAAAAAAAAACCTGGAGTTTGATCCAAGTTGATGCCTTGTCCGATAATGTGAAGTGGTTCTTCATCGTTTTCTTCCTACAACCGTAATGGGGATAAGAAAATAATAAGTCATTTAACACTATGAAAAAAGAAAGGATAATGATGGAGCGAGTAGAAAAATAATGGGGATTTACTTGGGGAGGAGGTGAAGGTGGAGGAGGATAGAGCATTCGAAGGAGGCCTTCATGGAACTTCAGTCGTTTCTCTTCTCTCTTCATACTTGCTTAATTTGGGTTTTCACATTTGCTCTTTGGTTCCTATATACAAATCGAATGCAATCATATACGAAATTTCAGAAAAATGACTTTCTTTTTGTACCACATGTCAATAGTTTCCGTAAATTAATGAAGTAGCTCATTTCTTATAGTCCCTTTGGCGCAAAAATGAGGCTTTTCTCAAAAAATAATTTTGGTAAGAAACAGTTGTGTATGACTAATTAGTTTGCAAAACACTTTTGAGCAGCAATTAATGTTTGGTTAAGCTGTTAAAAATTGCTTCGAAATGTATTTTTTTTAAAAGTGCTTCTCAAAAAGTACTTTTGAAGAAAAACTACTTTTTTTCTGCTTCTACTTCTCCTCAAAAGTAATTTTTTTTTCTTTCAAAAGCTTGACCAAACAACTCAATTTTTGACAAAAAATACTTTTGGCCAACAAAAAAAAAAAATACTTTTGACAGAAAATAAACTTAGGCCAAACATACTATTAGTCACTAGAGAGTAAGAGTGATTCGTTCAGCCCATAAAATTTGATCAATGTCCAACAACAAAGCGTCAACCACCAACAAAATCTTTTGTATAGATTTTTAAACAGCATAACCAAAAGGTAGACTTCAAAGGCATTTGCGCTTCTTCCATTAGAAAAGTTTAGGGGCTAAAGATTATAAACATAGCCAATGTTGGTACAAAGCTCAGGGTAATCATTTGTTACTTGGCACAATAAGTTGGAAGGTAAGAGTATCTTTAGTATTCCGTGAAAAATCGCCTTAATCTTTTATATAAATGTCGAAATGTAAAATAAGAACATAAGATGTTCAAATTGTTGTTGATGGATTCAATGATAGATAAGCACGTGCGACACTCTACTCTTGGGATATTCTATTATATTCTGACGTGCGTATAAATATTTTTTTTTTAAAGTGCTGATCGATATTAGAATTGGCTGCATATTTTGGTGTTCAATTCTAGGAGTGTATATCTTTGTTTATCATTAAATTCATTAACAACACTTAAGGTATCCATGGTTTTAACTTCATAGTATTTCATTAATATGCTTGTGTGCCTTTTGTGCCAAGTAAGAGTAGGTTACAATTACCTATAAACCAGCACTATAATGACCATATTTTGAATCTCCAGCTAGATCGAACAATAAAATCTTAGAAGATGTCTCTATCTTGCCCAATTAAACTCATGGTCATGTTCTTAAACAAACCGCCATAAAATTAAGGACTTTGGCATTGACAATTAAAACTTATCATCAAAAGATATTTTTGTAATGACCCGACCGGTCGTTTTGAGCTCTAGCGCATTGTTCATCAGTCTAAGGCCATGAATAGCTTCATTTCAGGTATTATGACTTGTACGGGTTGTCGGAATTAAGTTTCGGGAAGTTCAGGGTTGATTTGAAAAGAGAATTCTCATTTCGGAAGCCTAAAGCTGAAAGAATTAACTAGGATTACAATTTTTAGTAAACGACCTCGGAATCGGAATCTGAAGGTTCCAGCAAGTTCGTATGATACTTTCGGACTTGGGCGTATGTCCGGATCGGGTTTTGGATGACCCGGGGGCGTTGGCGCCTATTGTGGAAAATGGCATTTTGAAAGAAATTTCATAGGTTTAGGTTGAAGTGCATTTCAGTGATATCGATATCCGTTTGGGATTCCAAGTCTGGGGCAGCCCCACATGGTGATTCTGGAGGTGTTAGCGTGATCGGAAGTGAATTCGGAGATCCGTAGGTCATTTTGGAGCCATTTGGCTAAAGATAGAAATTTGAAGGTTTTTGACAAGTTTTACCGGAAGTGGACTTTTTGATATTGGGTTCGGAATTCAATTCCAAAAGTTGAAATAGGTCCATAATGTCGAATATGACTTGTGTGCAAAATTTGAGGTCAATCGGACGTGATTTGATAGGTTTAAGCATCGAAAGTAGAAGTTGGAATTTCTAAAATTCATAAAGCTTGAATTGGGGATTGATTCATGATTTTAGCATTGATTGATGTGATTTAAGGTCTCGAGCAATTCCGTAATATATTTTGGGACTGGTTGGTGTGATTGGTCGGGGTCCTAGGCGCCTCGTGTGTGTTTGGGGTTGTATCGCGCTCTTATTTGATGTTTCAACGCCGTTTCTTTTGACATAAATGTGTGACATATTAAGCAAGTGAGCTCCAAGTTACGTTTTGATTGATACCTATTGTGGATGTTGGCCCAAGTGACTGTCGGGTACTCCACCAAGTTTTTCTTTAGTTGCTGAGAAGCCACATAACTATTGGGGTTGATCCCTTAAGTAAATTCCTGAATGGCCCAATCATCCGCGGTCGGGGGTAGATCTATCAGTTCCATCTGGAACCTCAACATGAACTCCCTAAGCATCTCGTTGACCCTCAAAAGGTCTGACTTCCTTGTCTTGACCTTGATGGCACCTACATGAGAATTTTCGAAAGCATCTGGAAGCATAACAAACAACTCGATAGAATTCGGAGGCAAGTTGATACAATATCATTGCTCATTTAGAGAAGGTTTCCCTAAATATTTCAGCAACACCGACTCAATTTCATAATCTTCCAGGTCCCTTTGATTGCACATGTATATGAGGTTACATGATTCTTTGGATCTGTGGTCCCATTATACTTGGGAATGTCGAGCATTCGAAACCTCTTCAGAATCGTCTTCTGAATGAACTTTTTGGTGTCCGGGCCCTTCAATATTGTCGGATTTCCCAGGATCTGATCTAACCTGGAGTTATAAGTTTCCACCTACTTTTCAATGCTTCGAGCATCTTCATGACCTTGGAAGTTTCCATGGGTTCAAATTCACCTGATTCTACAAAAACGTGTCCATCCCTTCGAATATTTTCCCGGGACTACTCGGGTTCGGACCTGTTAGGGGTGTGGCTCTAGTTTTGTAACTACGATATCCTTGCTTTGTGAGCTTGGAAAATTTTGAAAATCAGCCGCACGATCACCCCTTCTCCTTTACCTTGGGGTGCCTCTCGAGACACTGATCGGGGCTCTCTGCCAATATTGTTTTTGGGATCAGTCGGTAGATTGTTGTTGATAGTAACATGTGAGTTAGCATCGACCAGGTCAGAGGCTGGGACATCATTGGATTCGACATGGGGTACATCATTGCTAGGTATCACGTTATTATTCTCACCATGATGGCCTAACTCTGCATCACCATTCAAGTGAGCAGATTGAGATTTTAACATCATTAGACTAACCCGAAATCAAAATTGTAAAGAAAAGGGTAAAATAGGGCATGTTATGAAGATATGTATCAAATCACCACTATTATAATTTGTCCCGCAGTGGACGCCAAACTCTTTACCCTAAAAAATGACTAACAATTAAATTTGTACGTGGTTTAAAAGATATGTGATTTAATTCAATACGGATGATGTAAGAACAACAAGTAATTAAATTAAAGACAAAATGAAAGATCTAATATTATAATGTGATGATCAAACCTTATCTTAGGTTGAACATTGAAATTCGAGCTCAATCGAACCCTCGATATAAGCTCGGTTGCAAGTAAAGAAGAGAATTTCTGAAGGACACTTTGAATAATATTTAGAAGATAGAAATAAACTTGTATTGATTTGATTTACGTGTTCACAATGTATTCAAAGAAAAGAAACTTTTCTCTTTATATAGTAGGGGAGTTTCAGTCATAGTACTAATCTAAATAAGGTAAAAATCTTCTTCTTCCGGTAAATGTCGATCTAGAGTTGATATTGGCCGGGATTCATGCCGTACTATCCGATTGAGGATGAATATTAAGGCTCCATACTTGTCATGTATAACCATTCCCCGCATTTTCTGTGGTCTAGAAACTCTACTTTGTCTAGGTCCATTATTTTATAGTGTCTGATTCCAATTACAACATTCACTCCTCCCGAGTTCTGATACGAGGGGTCCTTCAGCCTTGCTTATAGTCGCATTGAATAGTGCTTCCCTCTTGTTTTCTTATTGGAAAATTGGGAAAACTTTGCCCCCAATTTTACCCATATACAATACATTAAAACAATGCTTGCGCCCACTGCCCACAACACGGAGGTTGAGCAACTTGACAAATAAACAAGAGTGAATACGTTAAAACCCCCTTAAACTATCACGTTTTTATCAGTTACCTACTTCAACTATTCGGTGTCCCCAAAACCCGCCTTAACTATATACACCTATATATTAAAAATTCATCATCGATTTTTAAGTGGTGAGTGGGATATACTCTTCTATTTATTCAGCCTAATCTGATATATCAATGTAATTAAGAATTTTAACTAATAACAAAAAAATAATTAAATGGGTAAATATTTGGGAGGTCAAAAAATCAAAGAAATATGATGACGGGATAAACACATGGTCATTTGTAAAAAAGAGAAAAAAGTAATTCTCTTCCATCTCCAGTGATAATGGCTACACCATGTCTCAATCGTGATTTTTATTATTAAACTTCGATTAAACATTGGATTTTTCTCATTAACCTTTGTTTTCACCGACAATTTTAGTTTAATAGGAGATTTGAGATTAAAAAAAATTAGGATTTGGTTGAAAGAAGAAAGCCTAAATGAAGAAAAAAGATACTTTTTAGAAGAAACAAGAGAAGAATTTTTTTCCAGTTGAAACCCATAAGAATAAAGGAAGAAGAAGAAAAAAATGAGGAAGAAGGCTAGACACAAAGAAAATAGAAGAAAAATACAAAAAACAAATTAATTAGCCATTAGAAATGACTAATTGGGGCTATTTTTATGTACAATTTTTGGTGAGTTATCTTACATGTATCATTAAAAATTTAGCGAAGGTTTTTTTTAATATATAAAGAGATATAATTAAGGGGGTTTTGGAGATGTCAGATAGTATAAGTATGTAACTCACAAAAACATGATAGTTTAGGAAAATTTTGAGGTAATGATCACTCGTTTAACAAGGATCATCAAAGCCTTCATTCTTAATTATTGTCTCCTGTCGCAATGAGGCCATAACTGTGAACTTGTCTCAATCTTTGTTGTTTTCTCGACGATTAAATAATAAAATTACCCATTATGAAAGACAATTCTGATGTAAGTTCGATAATTTCTTCAACTACAAATAATATTAAACCTAGAATTATCTCACCTAACAAAAGGTGGGCAAGAAATTTTATTAACCTAAGAAATAAATCAGCTTACCATACGTGGGAGAATTAGTTTACTCTTATCAATTGATTTTCTTTTCTATATAGTATTTGTTGGTTCACGCCTCACAATTGAAGCAGACAACTGAAAATCACTACTGTAATTTAAAGCTAATTTTTTCAATCACTTAATTTTCCCATGTTTGCTTTTGCAAATACTTTTGCTAGGCATTTCTTCTAGTGCAAATTAAAGAGACTAATGTTTTCTTGGTATCTGATATGATGCTCCAGATGTGATTGCGATTAGATCATTTCACACATTTAAGAGCATCTTCATCTTTTGCACAAAATTAGATGATCGGTGACTGGCCTATCCTCTGTAAAATAATATAAAGAATGGTTACTTAACTATCGCAAATTATTTACTAAAATCATTTTTTTTTCGTTTGTAATAACAAAGTTACTGAACTATACATATTTCATTCAGAAAGTCACTCAACTAGATTTTCTAAATTTTGGATTGCCAAATACCTATTTTACCCTCAAAATCATAAACGTTTATCTTCTTTAACTTTTTAATATTATAATTTTTTCCTTTTTATTTTATATTATGGACTTACCTATAGAATAAATAATTCTTTCTTCTAAATATTATAAATAAATTTTAAAATTTTTGTTATTAGTACTAAAATTATTATTACGACAAATTATTCTAATTTATGATATTATTGTCTCTCCCATTGAGCCGGGGGTCTCCCGAAAACAACCGCTCTACTCTTTTCGGGGTAAGAGTAAGGTATGTGTACACTTTACTCTCCTTAGACCTCACTAGTGAGATTTTATTGGATATGTTATTGTTGTTATTGTATTCTAATAAAATTTTTTTTACTGTGCTTAATATTTTATTATTCCAGCACTATAGATGCTTAAATTATTTTTATTTTTTAATTTATATATAATATTTATTTATTCTATAGGTATGTCCATAATATAAATTAAAAAGGGAAAGTCATAATATTAAAAAAATTTAAAAAATAAACGTTTGTGAGGGTAAAATAAATAGGTTTTGATAATCCAAAATTTGAAAAATCTAGTTGAGTGACCTTCTAAGTGCAATAGACATAATTTAGTGACTTTTTTGTTACAAACAAAAGAAAAGTAACTTTAAGAGATAATTTAAAATAATTGAGTGACTATTTAAGTAATTAAGTCATCAAAATTTATGCTTACGTCCTTTGGTAACAAGTAGTTTAACTAAGTTAACATTTTTAAATACCGATGTTGTCCATTTCTTAACATCTATGGAAAACTTCGTCAATGTCAGTTAAGAACGATACTGAATATCTTAGTATTTTTTACTAATAAATGAGGAAAAATAGCTCAACAAACATTTTTGAGGGGGTTATAATTTGATATTACTTCAAATCTCTTTTCCATTCTTTGTGCCATACCATTGCATTGTTTAACACCTCGGAATTATTTCATTGTTATGTAAATGATAATGAAGTACTATGAATTAACAGGAAAAGATAGTAGAAACGAAAGAAAACATGTACTAATTTTATTTCTGACATTTTATAATCTCATTTCGACCTTATAAATAAGGTAGTTTTTTCTAAACGATACTCCGTTCGATCCATAATAAGTGATTTTTAATCTTTGACACACCCCTTAAAAAATTACGAACTCCTAAAAATAAATATATTTACTAAATTACCCTTTTATTAATTATTACCTTGACGCAAGAAGTATGAAGTATTTTCTCATAGACATAAACCAATAATATATGTGAGAGTTTCGTAAAAGTAGCACGAGGAGTGTCGCTTAGATTCGGATAAAGCTGAAAATTTACTTAGAAGACAAGTGCATGAATGACTGGAATGACAATAAATATACTCATCAATTGGCGTCCAAAGGAGTGAGAGCGCGAAGAAATGTACAGGTCAAGTTGATAAACTTGTTTTTAATACAGATCTTGAATAAATAGTGAAAGATGTAGTATGCCCACAGTCTACAGCGTGTGCTATCGCACTTAATTTGGAGACACGTATCTATATGTAGGTAGGGAGTATTTGAATGTATACAAAATGTACATTTATGATTGGTTTACACCTATTGCCATAAAGTAATAGCAGGTGCAAATTGCAATAGTATTGTGCATGCATTGATTTGAAATACTAAAGGCCCCTTTGATGTTTCAAATACAGATTACACAACTTGTAAATACTGGTTTGACTATTTGTATTTGAAAATATCAGAACTCTTGTACATGGAATAGGGTGGATTGGGAGTATTTCAATTGAAATAATGATTTTACCCACAAATCTTTGTTTATTCACAAATTTATTTTCCAACTCACTTAGAAGGTTGATTTGTTAAGCTGATGTATATAGTGTTATATTAACCCCACCTCCCCCGACATGCCATACCTCCCACTGCTAAAGCATAAATTTAACATGGCTTGTCAACGGGGGCGCATGTAGCCTTTCGGTGTCGGATTTATATGAATCCAGTACTTTTAGCGTGTTGCATAAATTTATATATGTGTACTAACTTACTAAAATTGCAATAAATATTATATATGAACTAATAACTTTAAAAATATAATAGGTTCAGTACGAAAAATCTTAAATATTAAACTTATAAAACTTAAATTTTGGATCGACCTCTACTTTGTCAACATAATCTCTATTTTCCAGTAGCTAGTTCACAGTAACCGAAAGTACTTTAAAGGAAAAAGAAAAATGTTTTTCGTTAAGAAAAGAGAAGAATATAAGAAGCCTGAGAATGAAAGAAGTTGAGTTCATTACATGGAGAATTGACAGGTAATTGAACAAATATATGGACAGTACATAACAACAGGGAAAAAGAGGAATAACAAAAACAATCAAAGAAACAGTAAGAAGAAAACATTACGCCTTGTTTCCCTTGTAGCACTCTGTTTCAGAACAATATTCCTTTCTTGTAGAAGAAACAGCATAGCTTCTACTTCTTTGAAATACATCAGTATTCACTTTAACATCCTCACCAAAATCACACGGCTTATCTTCATCAATTCTTCCAATAGCAACAGAACGACTCCTAGGCAATCTATTAATATTCACCCCATTTTTAGCAACTGATTTTTGCTTCAGAATCTCCGTGTCCACCTTATTTACAAGACTCCTTTTCGAAGCAATTCGAAACAGCTCCCTAAAATCTTCATCCTTACTTGAGAAAGACGAATTTGCACTGAAACTTCTGGGGAAAGAAGAGATTTGTGCAACAGCAGGACAACCCATAACAGTTCCATAGCCAATTGTACCAGAACAATCCATTAGGCTATGGACATAAAAATCCCTGGCTTTAATTAAAACTCTGATTGGTGCTTTTAGGCACTTCTTCATTCTGCTTTCTTTGCTAGCCTTTGCGCTCATTTTCACTTTGTACAAATCGGTATGATCAGGAAGACACTATTAGATATATAAATATGCAAGAATTATAAAGACAGTTGCTTTATAATTCGAAACAGCCTCTACCTAAATTAAATAGAATAAGGTCTGCGTACAGATTACTTTCCCAAACCCTAGTTGTTTGGATCCAATTGAGTTTGTTGTTGTTGTAAAAATTATAAAGACGGGTATGAAGAAAATAAATAGGTGGGGGAGCAACTAATTAAGATAACAGCGCAACTTTGGAGAGTGGGAAAAGCAACTTAAGCTTGTAATGATTGAAGACACTATATTGGTGGAGGTATTTATAATTTAATCGTTGGGACATGTTGGCATGAAATGTATATCTGGAGTTGGACATAAACAGAAATATAAAAAGGGGCTGGAAAAGGATTGGGACATATAAAAAGAAGGATTTTTCTATGGGGTATTCTCCTTCAAGTTGCAAGTGGATTAATAAAGGATTTAAATATAGCGGATAATATGTCTTATTTTATGAAAGATTAATTGTAATAATTATTTAAATGATTTGATAGTGTCAAAATTCATTAACACTATCTGCGGATAAAAGTTTAACTCGAAAATAAAAGGGTTTTGTGGGACGTGATGACCAAAGACTTCATTTATGTCTCAACATAAAGGAAGACTACAACTGTGGCCGAAGGTGTGGACCATGTCCAAGTACAACTTAATGTAATTTAAATTTAAATAAAAGAAACACGCCGTAACCGATATGACAAATATGATCCATTTAAGTATATTTTTTGGTTAAACAAGAAGCAGGAGTTGAATTTTTGTATTACTAATATGTTAATGACGACAGAGAAAGGAACATAATTCAGAAGACTCGTAATTGCATTTGGAAAATGAAAATCAAAACAACTTTCCTTCTTCCCAAGTCAATGTGACAATAAGAGTCCGTTTGGAAAGCTACCATATAATTGGAATTGGTATAATTATTAGAGTAATAGTTACACTATCTAGTAATTACTCGGTTGTGTAATTATGATGACATGTTTATTTGTCATAGTGTAATTACAGTATAATTACAAGTTTACTGTTTGGTTGCACAAGTGTAATTATACAGTTAAATTAAATTTTACATTAAGTAATTATCAAAACTTAAAAGTTAATATAATAAATATATGACTATAAATTTTTATAAGTATAAATAATATTATATTTGGTATTTAAGATGTATATTTTTCGTGAATATACATTAACAAGTAATCATATATTTATAACTAATATTATAAAAATAATTTATCTATATATTTTAAATAATAATATTTAGTTTAGATACATACAAAAATTAAAAATACACGTTTTATTTTGATAAAATAAATTAATATTTATAAATAAAATGTCATAACATTATTCAAATGTTTGACAAAACTAATGTATCAATTCTAACTAAAAGATGAACAACATGCGACGTGAGCTAATAATACTAAAACAAGTAAAACCATGAATATAAAATAATTTAAAAATTAAAAATTAAAAATTAAAAATTAAAATTATTTAGCATATGTCAAATTCCAACATAATAATAGTAAGTTCCACTATAATTATAGATTAGGAAACATAATAAGTTTATAACCACATTCAACAAAGAAATTTCAATTTAATTACATCACTCATTATATGATAAATTCTTAAATGACTCATTATTTATAATATTAGGAGGTGTAGTTTCAAAAAATAGAATAATAAACTAAATAAAAATAAAATATAAGCAATTACATGAAATAACAAGAAATGAAGGGAGAGAATAAAAGATAAATAATATACAAAGAAAAATATATTTTAAAATTTTAAAAGAAATTAAAAAGCAAAAATAAAATTTAAAAAATTAAAATAATAGAAATAAAAAGTTATAAAGAAAATAAATTAAAATAAAAATAAAAAGGAAAGAATATAAAAGATAATCTTGTAATTACACAGTGTAATTATCACCAATTCTCACATCTTACTTGAGAATTGAAAAGTGTAATTATACCCCTCCAATTATATCTAATTACATGCTGATCAAGTAATTACTTGGCCAAATAAACATGTCAAACTGTGTAATTACACTCAAATCCAATTCCTAGGTGACTTTCCAAAGATGCTCGAATATGTACTCTTTTTTTTCTTTAACTTAAACTCTTCTTCTTTTAGCTGACAAAGATAAAAAGAAGATATTAACAGCCATTTCTTGAGTCAGCCATCGTTCAAAATTTAGTAAGGACAATTTTGTTTTCTCATGATGTATGCCAATATGCTATTAATAGCTTTAGGACAAATTCATGTAAGTTGTAGGACGGCTAATACAGCACGATATGTGATGTCGAACTAATTACTACGCATAAATCCATTCACATAATGTGTATTTTGGTTCAGTGCTGATGGAAGATCTATGCAATTGACATATGTTGAAAACATAAACGTGCTATTCCACCTTTGTTTTCATCCTAAATTGATTATATATCGAGATGGTGTATCCAGATAAAAACTACTACTGGGTATGCTATTTGGATGTGATTATGAAAGCAAATACTGTTTTAATGTGTTAAAAATAGCGTTTTGCCTCAACTTGTAATTACCAAGTATATATTTTAATGTAGCTTAGATTGGAAAAATGTTATTGTTTGTGTCATTGAAAGTAAATAATCTTATTTTACCTCCTTCATGATTCTAAAATGTGTTCTTAGTGTTAGGTGTTTGCCATAATTTTCTTACCATATTTGGTTTTTCTATCTCTCGAAGGAAAAATGCAATATAATTACCTTAACATGATTTTCCTTT